>OVBA01001886.1:0-38932 GCA_900406435.1 Lepidium aucheri
TAATATAATTGTGTGACAAATATTATATGATAATATTTCCTAATAACAATATCACCTAGTCCAAAACAGACAATATAACACAGTATTTAAGTTAATGTTATGCTTTTATTATATAAGAGATACCATTGTTTTGTTGTATTATATATATTTTCTTTCTTCTCTATTTTAACACTTTATGCAAATAGGCAATCTCTCTCTCTAATTCAATTTTGTTAAGAGAGTCGCTACGGTTCACCAATCATTATTGCATGACTTTCAAAGTAGGTAACTTTTGCCTATAAACTCTAACTGAGGTTTATGATGTCACTACGAGATGTCTAATAGTATAGTAGCTCTAGCTAGCCAGTTCGCAAGGGTAATTCGTTGAGGCTTCATGAAGAACCAATGATTCTTAAGCAAAAAGAAACTATGGATCTCCTTTAGACAGCTTTGGCCACTTTTTGATAACAAGAATTTTAATGTGTTTAGTCAAGAGACATTGGCGGACCTATAAGGAAGTAAGGGTGGTCATTTGACACACCAAAAATATGTAAAAATATTTCATCCCATCTTATTGTAAGAATACAAAAAAAATTAATTATTAATGAAACTACAAAAATAAATAAGAATAAAATTAGGAATATTAAGTCAAATATGTATTAAAAATTGAAAACATTAATCGTTTATCATTTAAAAAGAAATTTTTTTTCGATAACACCAACTTAATAAAAAAGAAACAAAGTATTATGCAAGGACCCACAAATACGTTAAAAATAAATATTTAATCATATGTTATAATATGATACTTATCATATTGACTCAGCAAACATTTATATAACTATGTGCAGTGATCCAGCAGAACATTTGCAAGCTCTGAAAGGGTGGTTTGACAACCAAAGAGAAACAACTCTCCCTCATGCCTCAGAGGAATGGAAAACTCTAAGGTTTCAGGATTTTGAAAAGTGGAGGACTATAATTCTGCTATATTAAGAATAGTGTCAAAGTTGAAATATTGTGGGAAGTCTATTGCAGAAGTATAAATGCTTGAAAATACTTTCTTCACATTTCAAAAAGAACATCGTGTACTGAAAGAAATGTATAGGAATTGCAGGTACAAACAGTTTTTTGAGTTGATCGTGACACTGATCTTAGCAAAAAATCATAATTCCCGACCAACAAGAACTAGGACATTTCTTGAAATAAATGCAACAGATATGAGAAATTTGGAGGGGAGAGGTCAAACCAATTGTGGTCGTGGTTGTCGAAATAATTGTGGACGTGGAAAAACTTACAACCATCAAGGAAGAGGTTCATCCAAGTGGATTCGACCCGAAGCTCCCACAAAGGAAAAGAGATCCAAAAGAATACATCTCATAAGCTTAATAATCATTGCTTAAGGTGCGGATCAATGGGGCATTGGTCCCAGAGGTGTCATACACCTATGCATCTTTGTAAGTTATACCAGGATTCCATAAAAGGCAAAGAAAAAGAAAAAGAAGTGAATCTCACTGAACATTTTTAGGTTACCTCGTACCTCAATGCTTCCGATTTTGCCGGTGATTTCGATGACATCACTAATGTAAACAAGTCAGCTTCTATGACGAGACTTGTAGTCTCTAGTTTGTTAAAATAAAACTTTTATGTTTTAATCACAGTATTTTGAAATAAATCAATGTAAAATATTCCATGTTAATTAAAGTATTTTGTAATCAATCAATGTAAAATATTCTATATATTTTCTATAAACATAAGTTTTTAAATTTTACTAGCACTTTCAGAAATGGATGAAGGAACAAAAAGAATGATATTAAACAAAAATGAAAAAAAAATGTATACCAGATAGTAGAACAACACATACTATTATAAAGGATCAGAGACTTTTCTCTGATCTAAAATTTGCAAAGATTATTTTCAATACAGTATCAGGTCCTACAGATCTGATTGAAGGCAGTGGAAGGACTAACTTTATATTGCCTAATGGAACAAAATTTTCTATTAATAATGTCTTATATTCTCAGAATTCTGAGAGGAATTTACTGAGTTTTAAAGACATATACCTTCAAGAATATGATACTCAGTCATCAACGGAGAATGGAGAGAAGTTTATGTATATAACTTCCAATAAGTCTCGAAAAAGACTTATACTGGAAAAGATCCCAGAACTTCCCTCTGGTTTGCATCATACTTTATAGATGCAGTTAAGTTTAACCTCGTGATCAAAGGAAATCTCGAGGATTTCACAATGTGACATCAACGCCTTGGATATCGAGGCACCACAATATTACAAAAAATAATAGAGAGCTCACATGGTCAATCATTGAAACCTAATGAGATGTGTTTGGGAAAATGACATGCATGTATTGCATGTTCACTGGGAAAATGATCATGAGGCCATCGCCAACCAAAATAGATATTGAATCACCAAAGTTCTTTGAACGTATTCAAGGTGATATATGTGGGCTTATACATCCACCATGTGGACCATTCCACTATTATACGGTGCTGGTAGATGCATCGAGTAAATGGTCACATGTTTGTCTACTATCATCTCGAAATATGCCATTTGCGAGATTTTTGACTCAAATAATCAAGCTAAGAACTCAGTTCTCTGAGTATCTCATTAAAAGAATTGGACTAGAAAATGCTGGTGAATTCACATCTCAAGCCTTCAATGATTATTGTATGGTTACAGGGATAGAAGTTGAACATTGTGTAGCACATGTTCAAACGGAAAATGGTTTGGGTGAATCATTAATTAAGCGTTTACAATGGATTGCACGACCATTTATCATGAGATCAAAACTTCCAACCTCTGTATGGGGACATGATATTTTGCATGCAGAAGCACTCATTCGGATAAGGCCAAGTGGACATTATAAATATTCCTCATTACAACTAGGACTTGGTCGTGAACCAAATGTTACCCATCTAAGAATCTCTGGTTGTGTAGTATATGTACCTATTGCACCTCCACAGCGTACAAAGATGGCACTACAAAGGAGGTTAAGAATATATGTTGGTTATGATTCTCCTTCAATTATACGGTACCTAGAACAACTAACTAGTGACATGTTTACGACACGTTTTGCCGACTATCACTTTGATGAAAAAGTATATCCGGTTCTAGGGGAGACAATAACCATGTAGGAAAGGGTATCGAATGGTATGTACCATCATTGCTACTTCTTAAACCTCCTACAAAATAGTATGAACTAGAAGTTCGACAAATTATACATTTGCAAAGTATTGCAAATCACCTTCCCAATTCATTTTCAGATACTAAGACAGTGATTAAGTCACATATCCATGCTACAAATGTTCCTGCTAGAATTGAAATACCACAAGAACGTAGTATAGCAGATGATGCACAAGAGTCTAAACCTCGCTTGAAGCATGGTAGACATGTGGGTTATAAGGATAAAAATCCTAGAAACGAAAAGAAGTTGAATAGCATAGTATATTCAAGATAGCAGAAAGCATTTTGAAAGAAACAAATCAAGGATCTGATGACGACATTGAGCATCAAGAACCAGGAAGAAATCATAAAATTTGCAAAGTATTTCAAATCACCTTCCCGATTCATTTGCAGATACTAAGACAATGATTAAGTCACATATCCATGCTGCAAATGTTCATTCCTGCTAGAATTGAAATACCACAAGAACGTAGAATAACAGATGATACACAAGAGTCTAAACCTCGGTTGAAGCATGGAAGACATGTGGGTTCTAAGGATAAAAATCCTAGAAACAGAAAGAAGTTGAATAGCATAGTAGACCCAAAATTGCAGAAAGCGTTTTGGAAGAAACGAATCAAGGATCTGATGACGACATTGAGCATCAAGAACCAGGAAGAAATCATGACATTTATATCAACTACATCCATAGTGGAAAGATATGGAATCAAAATGAAATAGCTGATGATGTGTTCTCATATCTTGTGGCAAAGGATATTGATGAATAAAATGATCTAGAGCCGACCTTTGTGTTTGAATGTCAAAAGATACATTACTAAAAGATGCAATACAAGTTGAGCTTGATTCGCTTAATAAAAGAAATGTATTCGAAACTATGGAGATCACACCTAAAGAGGTGAGACCAGTCGGATACAAATGGGTTTTCATTAGAAAACAAAATGAGAAAAAGGAAATTGTGAGATACAAAGTTTGGCTTTCAGCTCAAGGTTTTTCTCAAAGACTCACAATTAATTATGTGAAAATATATTCTCTCGTTATGGATGCTATTACATTCAGATTTCTGATGTGTTTAGCTGCCAAGAAAAATCTTGAGATGCAACTCACGGATGTCGTAACATCATACTTATATGGGTCATTAGATACATATATTTACATGAGAATTCCATAAGGATTCAAAATGCAGAGGCATTGATATTTGGACCCAAAGAATTATATGCAATAAAGTTGCAAGGATCATTATATGGGCTGAAGCAATTTGGACGAATGTACTATAATTGTCTCAGTGAGCATTTGATAAAAGAAGGATATGAAAATAATCCCATATGTCCATGTGTTTTCATCAAAAAAACAGAAACCGGATTTGTGATAATCGTGATATATGTTTATGATCTAAATATGACTAGAACTCAAGATGAGATACAAAAGGTAGCAAAATATTTAAAGAGAGAATTCAAGATGAAAGATATCTGACAGATAAAGCATTGTCTTGGCCTACAAATAGAGCATTCCGAAAGAGGCAGATTTTGTACATCAATCTACATACACTAAGAGAGTGTTAAAACGGTTTAACATGGACAAGGCAACAACTCTAAATATTTGTAATCCATTGGTTGTTAGGTCTCCAAACATTGAGAGTGACCTTTTTGAACCAGCTGAGGATACTGAAGAGATATTTGGTCTTGAAATACTGTATCTAAGTGCGATTGGAGCACTTATGTATTTTGCAAAGTGCACAAGACCTCATATATCATTTGCAGTTAACCTTTTGGTCAGGTTTAGTTTGTCCCCTACGTGAAAACATTGGAATGGAATCAAACATGTTTTCCGCTGTCTCTAAGGGACTACTGATTTAGGGTTATTTTATTCTAAAAATTCAAATGGCCAAATGATTGGTTTTGCACATGCAAGATATTTATCAAATCCACATAAAAGTTGATCACATACAGGGTATGTGTTTATCATTGGAGGGACTGCTATATCATGGCATTCTCAAGAGAAAACACTTGTAGCCTCACCTTCGAGTCATGCTGAACTCATTGCACTCCATAAAACGAGTGGAGAATAGGTGTGGCTGAGATTATTAATTCAACGCATTTGATCCATTAGTGGAATTCAAGTCAATATGGAGACAACCATATTGTATGAGGACAATGATGCATGTGCTGCACAGACGAAATAATGATATATCAAAAGTGATAGAACCAAACACATTCATCCAAAGTTCTTCTCTTACACCCAAGAACTCGAGAAGAATAAAGACATTAAAATGAGATATGTCCAGTCGACTAATAATGTTGCAGATCTCTTAACAAAGTAATTACCCACCACTTCATTCAGAAAGTATATTCACAACATTGGAATGTGACATCTACGAGATGTATAAAGATGTGATCCTCAACATTCTAGGAGGGAGCTTGTGTCGTTGCACTCTTTTTCCCTTTCTATGGTTTTTTCCATTGGGTTTTTCTAGAAAGATTTTTAACGAGACAACAAAGGACGACAAATACATATCGCAATAAACAAATAGTGACAGTGGTGTCCAAGAGGGAGTGTTATAATATGACACTTATTATATTGACTGAACAAATATTTACATGAGTCATAACGTATGTGTCAACATTTTAACTTGTGTGAACAACATTTACATGACTCATGTAATGACTAGAATCCATACTTTACAATAACAGAATTTCTCTCTAATATCTCTCTAGAATCATCTCTCTAGAATTCGGAAAGTTTCACTGCACTAATCAGATTTTTATTATACCGATTAAAATTGTTATCTTCAGTTTTATAACATCAGATATATTTTTCACCTCTTTCTTTTTGTCAACTCATTTGATTTGATTAATATGTTTTACTTTTTATTTATCTTTTTGCACTCAATAGTTAAATAATAAATTAGAGTTTGGATAATTATGGGTAACCTTCAACAATTATTATTAATTCCTACTGTAACCTGGCCACATGATTCAAATTTTAAGCTTGAGGATACTTCGACTATATGTTCAATATAAATAATCATATTGAGTTTCTGATATATGTACGAGCTCAAGATGAGTTTAAAGCATATCAAATAGTTTTTTTTTTTAATTTATTTTTGGCCGGATGCATATTGATATTGTTGGTGTGCTTCTATCCATTTAATAGTGGTCAAATGACAAAACATAAGAATTTGACATATATATATATATATATATATATATATATAAAATAAATCAAATAATTAGTGGTAAACTTGTAGGAAACAATATCGTTTAAAGGGTGATTAAAGTAACTAAAATTGGCCAACTTTCTCCCCAATTTGAGGGGGATTCAATGATTCTTGGTCACTAGTGAAAGATAAAATAATAGTCTTAATGTAATTTAGGTAATGAAGCAGATATACGATAAATTGTGGTTGAAGAAGTCGCGTTAATCCAAATCAACATTGAAATTTGATTATAAATAGTTGCGTTAAAATTTGGAATATAGACCATATTTTATTGATCCAATCAATTGATGGGAAAAGAAAAAAAAAATGACCAAACATAATAATGATGTTTTTAGAGTGGAAAAGCAAAAGAAATTTACTAATTTCATGCACAACATATACCTAATCAGGCAAAATGTATCGATTGCCAATGACCATAAATAGAAAGTTAATATTGAGACGATGCATATTACAAGTATCAGCTAAGGTACACGGAAGATATACAACAAAGCTAACAAGCTAATTGCTTTTATCACCCACTCTATAAAGATTTATAAAACCACACTAGAAAAAAAAAAGACAACAATCCCATGAATGAATAATTGAAGATACGACACTACCATCAAACTTTTCATTCAACTAAGCAAAAAGATGCTTTGTTTCAAATGAATATTAGATTTTGCACTAAAGAACATGATAAGAGTGTTTTTGATCATGACTGATTCTTTCCAATAAACCATAATCATATGCCTCTCACACTCAATAATACAGCCACTGATTGATAAAGAATAATTATAATATGTTCAAGACTTATCAGGTAGACATATATTTACAAAGATGGTGACTACTGAAGAAAATGTGTTGTTGATGCAGGGACCATTTTTAAAGATCTCTTGAAGATACAAAATAAAACAAACTTCTTTATTATCAATCACCACATATATAGCTTTGTTTGATTTTTCTAATTTAATCATATGTTATCATAGTATGTATGTAACTGTGAGTACCAAACATGACTTGATCGTTAGTTGAGTGTAATCACAAAAACAGTAGAGAGGTCTAAATGATTTCGCAAATACAAAGATAATGAATGCTTACATGAGCAATCTTGCTTTCAGTTTGACATAGACAAATTGAATTCTGAGATCCGAGCTGCTACCAACTAGTTGATGACCCCTATATCAAGAATGAGATTGCAGAAAAACGTCATGGTCAATCACTGCAAAGTTGTGGAGAAAAGATAATAATGTAGCTTGATTAATCGCAATTCGATACTAAAAGTAGATAAATGCGGAAAGATATAGAAAACCGATTAGTTGATGAAAGTAAAAAAGATGTTCTAATTCAAGAGAATACCAAAGGTCATACTTCTTCTGAGTAAAGCATTTCCTAATCAAATTTTTGCCAAAACAATACCTTTCATAGCCTAAAGAAAGTTCATCAAAACCTTTTTCTTTTTGACAGCGGAAAGAAAGCAACAAAATGATATAAATGGTTAAGTTTTGGCAACTATCAGAACCAAAAGCTAACAATAACAATACAGAGAAAGGAAAAAGAAAAGTATAGCGACAATTCTAGCAAATTATCAGTAATGGAGTCTTTTGAATGTAATGGATTAGTCAAAGAAGCCAAAATTGCAGCGTTAGCTTTCTATAGAGTAGGGTAAGAAGCAAATCAGCATCAGCCATTCAAATAAATCGATAACATTATCACTGACTATAGAGGAAAAAGAAAAGAAGTATGAAGCAAAAACACGGTTCTTGCAGATGAGAGTAGCAAAAAAGAGTACAACCTTACACACGTGTTCTTCTCTTTTTCATTGTCGTGCACGCAATTGATCAACTAAAGGCAGCCAGCAGCTTCTTCTGAATGATTTCCACACTTAAACGTGGAGACAACCTGGGCAAAATTTCCTGCAAAAAAGAGATGTTTGATATGAATCTTACAAAATCTACATAATAGATAAAGACTAGATGTAGAATAATATACAAACACACCTCTTTACCATCAGAGTTTTCTTTAGCCAATACTGGTATCTCATACTGATAAGCCCTTTCCCACTCGGGATTCGTGGTGATATCTCTTACCTAACCATGCCAAATCAAGTCATATCAATCCCACAAAGTAGCATTAATTGCAAATTCTTTTAACAAAAATGAGTTAGTTCACCATGTCCATTATAATATACTAAGTTAGACAGGTCAACAAATTCATAATTAACGACGCTTTGATTATATGAATCATAGAGACTCCTTTGGCAAAAGCAACTGGCAATTGGTTGAATTGGCCGTGTCTATGTTAATAATAAGTTAGACAAACCAACGAAATTGTAACTAAAGAGCCTCTGGTACTATAATTATAAATCACAGATATTGTTTCAACAAATCAATCGGCAATGGATGAATTAGCCGTGTCCATTATAATACTAAGTTAGACAGGCAAACGAAATCATAATCAACGAAGCTCATATGCCATATTAGGAAGCATTCTTTTGCAAAACCAATAGGCAAAGGATGAAGTGGTCGTGTCCATTATAACACTAAGCCAACAATAACACATTAGTAAAAGAATTTCCTTTACAAAACCAATTGGCAACTTCCGTGCCCTAAATACTAATTCTAATGGAATCGTGGTCAGGCTGAGAATCGAATACCATTTTTAGAATCATTGTAACTAATTAACCTAAGAGTACTTAGCGTCCAATTTCAAAATTATGTTCGTGTGCATCAACTCAATCCGACCAGAATCTTCAATCACCCAAATAATCCTAGGAAATTCCGAAACGCTATGAATCAAACTGTAAGATTAGATTGAATGGGACCTGAAGAGTAACGTCCTGGAGTGAATCAGAACCAGAGGATAGAGAGAAAGCAGCGTTAAGCTTCTCTTTAAGTCCATCACAGAGACAACATCCAGGTTTTGAGTACAAAACAAGCCTTCTTGTGTTTAGTTTCGAAGAAGACGACAAATTACAAGCTAGAGGAGTCGTTCCACGCCTTGCAGCTAACACCCAAGTCGACGAGATTGCTGCCGCCATTTGAGAGACCTATCGACATTATCCAATTTCCAATTTTCTTATGATATTCTAATGGACTTTTAGGGCCCAATATTATTCATTGGCCCAATTTTCTTTTCTTCTGATACGGCCCAATCGTTTTGTTCTCGGCCCAATTATCTATTTTTAGATATCTCATACCACCTAATTGTTAATAATACTAGATTTGGACCCCTGTTTTTTATTAAATAATGTTTAATATATATTTTAAATAATATTGTAAATTTTGAGATCTAACTTAATAATAAAATCTCACATGTGAAAAAATATCTTTAGTTTCTAACTTTTGAAATCCAATTTGATATATAATAGGTTATATAATAAGATTTGACATCTAGAAGAATCTATTTGATTACTAACTTTTGAAATCAAACTGTTTATAATATGATACTCCACATTTTTGGATGGTTGAATTCGAGATGTGAAAGAATCTGTATATTATTACCTTCTGAAACTCTATTTTATATTATAGGATAAGATTTCAAGGTAATAATATAAACTAAAATAATAACACATTAAATTTAAATTTGTTACATTTTTTGTTTATTCGTCTTGATTGCTCTGAATGTAAACAAAAACCAAATAAATTAAATTGGAGAAATCTTGAAAAGTTGGAAAATTGTCTATATGTTTATACATATATACATATAGCAATTAATATTTCAATTCCTTTTTAGATTAGGATTATGTATACAAAATTCTCTTTAATTTATGGTTAGATATACAATTAAATATTTAAGAGTATTTAGATAATTATCTTCTGTTGGAATTATTATCAGAGATATATATCTTATCTGATTTTGATTTTTTTATAAATATATATATTCAAATTTTCATATATATATATATATATATAATTTTCATTTTTTTCTAAATAATTTTATGTAATAAGATTACTAATGAAATTACTTGTGGTTAGATTCATTTTTTAAGAATTCTTAGATTAGCATTTGTTTATAGATAAATATGTTTTGAGATATAATATATGTATATATAATCAAAATATAATATATATATATATATATCATTTTTTATAAATAAGTTTTAAATTTAAAAATTTTGTTTGTATAATAGGTTTAGTAATGAAAATAACTTTTTGTTTTAATAATTAATATTCTTGATTTCCTTTTAGATTAAGATTTCTTTTTAGGTTATGAATTCTTTTTAGTTTTGGATAATCTAAATATTGAAGAGAACTATTTAAATATTTTTTATCTAGTTAAAAAATTTAGGAGAATTTGAGATCATTGGATTTGACACGTGGAAGAATCTTATTAATTACTAACTCTGAAAAACTCTTCTTTATATAAGAAGATATCCTTAACCCTTTCCAAACGGTAGTTATGTTGACTAAGGTACTATTATAATCCTGTTTCCAAACAACATTTTCAGGTCCATCTTTGATAGCGATGGGCATAAAATCTAGACCCGACAAATCAGATACAAACCTAGAACTGAATGAATACCCAAAAAACCGATTAAATGGTATTTTTTAAGTTTTCTTAGAGTATTTTTGAGCATTATTTTCATTTTTTTTGAATATTTAGATATTAAAATGATATTTTGGTATTTTATATAATTTTTAGATAATTTTAGGATATTTTTTGAGTATTTGAATATTTAGATAATTTATGGTTTTAAAATTTGGATTAGAACTGACCAGAATCCGAATGCAACCGAAAAGAAACAGTAAAGGATCTTATACGGATATAAAACTTCTACATAAAAAACTCTTTTTTTCTCCTGGACCCGATAATCAAGGCAATTTATCAAATAACACTTTCTTACTCAAAATAATCCTTTTTTTGAATTATACTGCTTAGTGGTTTTCATATCTACCTTGTTTCCCTCCAAAAAAAATTCAATCGGAATCCTACTGTTCAGAGCTCAAAATACCATCTCTTCAAGATCCATGGAGGATTCTTAGCGATGATTGAAATGTGTCCCAGTTTCAGTTGTTTTCCTGAGTTTAAAATCTCTAACCATCTGCAAATCTGGAGAAAATTTCTTCTTAATAATCCACCATTGTGTGGAGAATTTGCACTGATTTACAGGAGGTTATATTCTTGTCGAAAGCCTACCTCAAGATTTCCAGAGTGTCTTGCTACCTGTAGAGGCGCCTTCTCTGCAACAATGGCTCACAGATTTTCAAAAGCTGAAAAAGGGAAAAGGATAATAGTAAACGAGCAAAAGAATTGGTAGCCAGAGTCAAGATTCCAACCTTCGACAACTCCAAGCTCATCAAAAACCAAGCTCTAACCCTAATAGGCAGAGTAACAAACCCAAACCAACAAAGAGTTTTGGCTCTTATATCTTTCTTCTCAAACATGTGGAACACCTCTACTAGAGCTGTTGGAACAGATCTGGGACTAGGTTTGCTCCGCTTTGAGTTTGAGAATGAAGCAGATCTGAAAGCAGTCCTCCATGGAAGACTCTACCACTTTGCGAGATGGATGGTGATTCTTGAGAAATGGGAAGCTTCATTAGACCCCTCTTTCCCGTCAACGTTGCCGTTCTAGGTGAGAATCCATGGTCTCCCTGTCCATTTATTGTCACCACAAGTATTATCAAGTATTGGGAAAGAAATTGGCGAATTAGAGAAAATGGAAATTACCTCTGCATTTGCTCGAGTACGTGTCCATATTGATGGGCTGAAACCATTGAAAATGAAATCTATCTTAGAGTTTGAAAATAGCTCAGAAATCACAGTTATTGCACTAATCCCTATAGGCGGGTGCCCGTAGTAGGCCGGCCGCCCTACCTAAACCAACAAGGGAGAAATCAAAAGGAAACAATACCCGACTAGGGATGGACTGGACCTTATCTATACGCAATTCATGCCCTATCATGATGAGTCAACAATCCCAATCCCAAGCACGCCTTATGCCTTAGGAGAGATGCTAGCTCTTCCTGTCTTCCAGTGGGGTAAGGAGAACTGATCAACGAAGACTCGATTGACGAAGGTGAAATAGTATCTCTCTCCAAAAAAGCATGTTCATGGGCCAAGGCCATAAAGGCCAATATGGAATTCTAACAACATCACAGCATGCTCAATTATCTCTTTTCATGACATTGCCCCATTGTAACTGGACAGCCAAATCGTACATCCTAAATATTATCCCGTACCTGAAGAGAATTGAATTTGGTTAGACAATGTGTGGTTGGTAAACAAGGATAGATTTTTAATCTGGATGGTCTTTTTGCCAGACGCGCTGGTTCGAGTCCTTGGTGTCCACTCCACTCAAGAATTGGAGCCTCACAATCACTAGCCAATATACTTAGCCGGGAATTCGCCCGAGAGCACCTTCTACTGCATCAAATTGAGCAAAAAGCTGCTGAATTGGCATCTTGTGTATGAAAGGCTTGCTAATCACTGCTACCAATGTAAGAGACTTGATCACGATGACAAAGCATGCCTTTTTTCCCCTCGATTTGAGACAGAACAGATGGTAGTTCAGCTAACCCAGCACCAAAAGACCTCCCATAGAGATGATGTTACTTCAAAACTAGCAAAACAATTATCCACGACATCGTCGGTTCCAGAAAGAAAACGAGGCAAAGATCAATCATCTACAACTCAAACCCAGAGCATAAGAATGAGAAAGGAAGAGACTGGCCAAATCTCACAATCCTTGTTGAGACAGAGAGTAAGACAACAAAGGTTGAATGATCAGTTAGTATGGAGACAGATCCCTTCTAGGGAGAACTCGAAAGAGCCTGAAGCACCATCAGCGGTAATGGTTACAAATCAAACTCACCAGCACCCTGAAAGAAGAAGTAAGGAACCTAACCTAGTAACAAGAAGGGAAGAATTACCTCCACAAGTTATAGATAAGGCCTTGATAGGATTGAAGAATGTCATGATACAATATGCTAGTATAGCAGACCCTTCGGAAAAGGAGGCTAGAATAACAAGAATCTAACAAGCCATAGCTGTAGGTGTTTTTGAAAAAAGGGCGGTAAGGAACGCTTGTCTGCAACTAAACAACAATATTGCTTCACAAGATCAAGGATCACCAAAGAGTATCAATAATAAGGATAGCATACTAGCCGCTCAACAACTAGAATACACCGCGCTAACAGCCTCTACAGATCACAAACAAAACCCTCTAATCTCTCCAGGTGAAAGAATCCCAGCATTGCTGAGAATTGGAGTAGCGAGCCCAAAGCCAGATAATGAGGAGTCTCATCTATCACCGATACGGATAAATAGTACGGAAAAGGTCCCTGCTCTTCTTCGGATTGGGCAGTCAGATGATATCAGTCAAATTCCACCAATTGGACCAAGGAAATAATCAATTAAAAGAATCATGTGCAGAACAAGTGTCAAGAAGAACATTGCCATAAGCCCTCGTTATGGGTGGAGGGAAGGCCGGGAAAAAGAAGACAATCATGGTAAAACCTAGTCGTAGAAGAAAGGTTCTTGTAGCAAAGAACAAGAAAGGAGTAAGCCAGACCCAAGCAGGGCCATCTAGTACAACATATATGGAACAAATTACTGAAGAATTAGATCAAGAAGAAGCAATAGCCTAGAATCAAAGAACTATCGAACAAAATTTGGAAGGCCAAAGGTTGGATTTTCACAATCCAATAGATCCTCTTCCTTAGCTATTGTAAGCTGGAACTATCAAGGTCTTGGGAATCTCTCGATAGTCCGGCGACTCAAAGGGTTGAAAACCCGATACAACCATGATGTAATTTTCCTAATGGAGACTAGGAATATAGATTATGTCGTACTTGAAAAGGTGGAGAGTCTCAATTTCCCAAATCACCAAACTATTTCCCCTCATGGTCATGGAGGTGGAGGTCTTTTACTACTCTGGTTTGATAGAGTTAGCATCCAGATCCTATCAGCAACACAAGATTCGATTGAAACAAAGATACGTTTTGAAAGAAAAAGGTTCCACACGACTTTCACTTACTGTAATACAGACAAAACGGTAAGGAAAACGATCTGGAATAAATTCCTAGAAGAATCTCGAATGAGAAGTGAATCCTGGCTAATAAGGGGAGATTTTAATAACTTGCTATCTAATGAGGAAAAACAAGGAGCGGTGAGAAGATCCGATAGCTCGTTTATGGATTTCAGATCCTTCATTTCCGAGTCCAGGCTCATTGAAATTCCACACTTTGGTGATCGCCTTTCATGGAGAGGGACACGTTATAACCACACAGTAAGGTGCCGACTCGATAGATCTATGGCAGAGGAGAAATGGTTTGAGTTGTTTCCTTCAAGCAGATCAGCTTACTTGTGGTTTGAAGCATCATACCATAAACCCCTCCTCACCGTTATGGAACCTGAGAAAAAAAAGAAAAGGTCTATGTTTAGATATGGTAGAAGGTTCCGTGATAATGAAGAAGTCAAGAAGCTGGTGAAAAAGCATTGGTATCCATCAAAGAATATCCCTATCAACCTCAGATTAAGCAGGAATAGAAATACTTTAATTCAATGGGCAAAGGAGAAGAATATAAACAGCCAAAAGACCATCGGGGAATGTAAAAAAGAGCTTGAAAAGGCTATGGTAAGTCCTCACAATGACACGCTAAGAATTAACGATATCACTGCTAGACTCCAAAAGGCTTATCTTGAAGAAGAAGAAGAAGAGTTCTGGAGACAGCGAAGCCGTATATTATGGTTGCAAGCAGGCGAAAAGAATTCATCTTTTTCCATGCAGTATCTAGAAATCGAAAATCAAAAACAATTTTTCTGTTACTGATAACTCCGAAGGAGTTACAGTGGCAAAAATAGATGAGATTTCAGACGTCATCACCTTATACTTCAAAGGGATGTACAGCTCAACGGGGAATCATTATAAGGATATAGTGGTTGAAGCTCTCGAAAGCAGAGTATCGGAGGAAGATAATAAATCTCATATAAGAGAATGACTAATAGCGACATTAAGGCACCAGTGTTCTCAATCCATGTGGATAAAGCACCTGGACCGACGGTTTCTCAGGATCATTCTTCAAATCCAATTGGCCAACGGTCGGACCTGCAGTGATAAAGGAAACCAGAGATTTTTTCAGCTCAGGTGTGACGTCACATTCAATGAACGCAATGTATATTCGGCTTATACCAAATATTTCAAACCCAAGGAAGGTAGGAGATTACCGACCTATTGCCTTATGCAACTTCATATACAAGGTTATTGTTAAGATCCTAGCCAAAAGACTGAGCCCAATCCTCCCAAAGATAATATCAAAGAATCAGTCGGCTTTTGTTTAGAGAAGAGCTATAACGGACAACGTTCTAATTACCCATGAAATCCTGCATCACCTCAATAAGTCTCATGCAAAGAAATATGGAGCAGTTACAGTAAAGACAGATATGACAAAGGCTTATGATAGGTTGGAGTGGGATTTTATTAAAGAAGTATTGACAAAGTTGGGCTTTCATAGCAATGTGATCACTTGGCTGATGCAATGTATCACAACTGTCAAGTATGATGTAATAATCAACGATGAGCCAAAAGGAAAAATACTACCGTGTAGAGGAATACGTCAAGGCGATCCCATATCACCTTATCTCTTTATCATCTATGGTGAAGTGCTGTCAGGACTATGCTCTAAGGCAATGAGAGATAATTCGCTTCCAGGTCTGAAAGTTTCAAGGAAGGGACCAAGAATCAACCACCTCCTATTTGCAGATGATACGATGTTCTTCTGCAAAGGCAACTCAAAACACATCAAAATCCTGCAAAATATAAGAAGTAAATACGAACAAGCATCAGGGCAATCAATTAATAAATTGAAATCTGCAGTTACCTTCTCTAGAAAGATGGAATAGAGATGAAAGGAATAAGTAAAATCTGAGCTACAAATATCACAAGAAAGAGGGCTTGGAAAATATCTTGGCTTACCCGAACACTTCGGAAGAAAGAAGAAAGATCTGTTCAATAGCATCATCGACAAAATTCATCAGAAAGTATCAGCTGGTCTAGTAAATTCATGTCTCATGCTGGCAAAAACGTAATGCTGAAAAGTGTGCTAAGCTCAATGCCTACCTATGCTATGAGCTGCTTCCTACTGTTAGTGTCACTACAAAATAGGATACAGTCAGAACTGGCTAGATTCTGGTGGGATCAGAAACCAGGGATAAAAAACATGGCTTGGATTGCCTGGGATAAAATGACAAAATCAAAAAAAAAGGAGGCTTGGGATTCAGAGATGTTCATGCACTTAACACGGCCCTTGAGGCAAAAATTAGATGGCGGATTTAAAAAAACCCATATTCTCTCCTATCACAAATGTTAACAGCTAAAATACTGTAATGACGCAGATTTCATGACTTGTAGCCAACCCCCTTCATGTTCATACGCTTGGAAGGGAATCCTCAAAGGAAGGGACCTGATAAAGGAGAACCTAGGGTGGTTTATAGGTACAGGTAACACTATTAACTTGTGGACAGAGAAATGGCTGAAGCCAACCTCAACATGCTCCACGATAGGACCTCTTGCAGAAAACCAGCAAGATATGGTAGTTGTAGACTTAATGCGTCCAGATAAAAAGGAATGGGACCCAAGGATAATCAAAGAAACTGTCCTTCACCTGGAGAATCATATTCGATGCATTATCTTGAGTGAATCAGGAATGAAAGATTCACGCATCTAGATCCATAGTAAAAGCGGACAGTACGACTCAAAGTCATGTTATTTTGCTGCAAGAGAATACCTTCAAAGTACCAAGAGTCAGGTTTCTGATTTTGGTATAGATTAGATCAAGGACCCATGGACGGTGAAACTATCTCTAAAACTGAAGATGTTATGCTGGAAGCTCTTAAAAGGGGCAACCCCGGTAGGAAATATGTTGATAAGGAGACAGATGGATGTGAATCCAAACTGTCAAATCTAAGGGAATTGGAGACAATTAACCATACATTCTTCTGTTATGAGTTTGCAAAGAGTGTGCGGGTAATGGCGCCTCTGGAATCATTACCAAGAGTATCAGATTCAGACCCGATAACCCAAAAGTGGAAAACAATAAGAACGATCAGAAGCTTACCTCCAACAGGTTTGTCTTCAGGTGTCCTCTGCCCATGGATCTTATGGGCAATCTGGAAAAGAAGGAACAAGCTTATCTTTAACAATATTTCTCAATCAGAAAAAGAAACACTGCTGCAAGCCATTCAAATGGCAAAAGAATGAGAATCTGCTGAGAATCTTATTGCAAGGAAAAACCCAAAAAATGAATTATGCCTAGATCCAAAAGGAGCTAATATTTACCATTCCATTGATGACCTTCCAGATTTGGTTGTCTGCTACACTGATGCGGCGTGGAGGAAGATAGATCTAGTAGCAGGTCTCGGTTGGATCTTCAAGCACCATGGAAGCTCTCGAAAAGAATCTGAGGTTTCGGAATTTGTAGCGGCTCCACTAATTGTAGAGGCGATGACGATCCAGTGTGTGTTGAAGAGTGTTGTGGCACAAGATATCAAAAGAATCGAAATTTGCTCAAATTCTCTCGTACTGATCTCGACCATAAACAAAAGCGAGAATCTATTGGAGATCTATGGATTGTTAACCGACATATCCAATCTTCTCCCCCAATTTGATTTTACTGCTTTTAAACATATATCTAGAGTTTGTAATAGTGAAGCACATGAAGAAGCCAAGTTGGCTCTAAATTCACGCTCATCTTACTATCTGTAATTGATTGAGTTCAATTAATGCAGTATGTTGTTTGTCAAAAAAAAAAAAAAAACAAAACCTTCTACAATCGACAGACCCGGACCGGAAAAGACCGGACCCGAACCCGGGATCCGAGTGCCCGGGCTAATCTTTGACAACTCAAATCGAAGAGAAGAAGAAACCAGATTCTTCTCTCTCTCTTTTCTCTCCAATGGCGAAACTAACGACGGACTCTCCCATCTGCCGGAAAATTGTCGTTTCTTTTTTGGATTTTCTTAATTCCGGTAAGCACTCTCACTTTTTATGATTGATTTCATTTCCGGAACAAATCATACAGTGTTTGATTTAAAAGATGGAGAAGTGGTTTACCTGATAATTTGGACTTAATGTGGCGGATATTGTTCTTGTAGTTGAGGTTGCTCCAGGTGTTGACGAAGAAGGGCTTGAGATTGCTAGAGAATGCTTAGCGGAAGCGTTCAAAGTTCATTCAGATTCTTCAAGAAATGATCGTTTGAAACCCATTTCTCTTGTCAATTTATTCACTTCCTTGGATAAAAATGAAATCCCAGAAATTATACGACCTCGTGATTCTCTTGGTGCTGCAAGAGACGACCCTAGTTCCTCTTCTGCTCCTGATTTGTCAGATTCTAATGTCTCTGTGAATGCAAGCAAAGAGCCTCTCTTTACAGGTTTGTAAAAAATTTGTTTATATTTTATGCATGTGAATGTGAGTGGCATGAAGTTTTGGTTGTCAACAATGTCAGATAATTGTTGTAAAGGTGAACTTGTTTCCGATTTTATTTTGGGAAATGCACATTGTAGGAACTTCTAGAGATGAACTCTTTGGGCAACTCTTTGGTGCGCTTGAGAAAGTACGGTACTTTAGGAACACATCTGATGGAGATGATGATCCTGTCCAGCTGGAAAAAGCTACAAAAATATTTCATGATGCTGTTAATGTAGGTTTGGTTTCCTCCTTAACTTCATCGACAGTTTACTTATCTTGGTAATGAGTTCAGTAAAATAGTTTCCTATGTGTGTATCAGGAAATGGAAAAGTCTGGATGCCAGACGTTTGATGTGAAAAGCTTGGCAGAAACACTCAAATGCCAAGGTACTTGTAATTGCTTGTGTTATCTTGTTAATGTATAATGTAATTGTCATATTGAGAAGTATTAATGGTGTATTTTCTGAACTTTATCTAGTCGGTTTATTCGAACTCAGCTGAACCTTTCCAAATTCTTTGGTTCTTCTCTGAAGCTTATTTTAGAATGAAATCGATGGAGGTCTTTGGGTTCTTGTTACCTCTATTTGACATTCTCTTCCTTTTAGGTAATAAGGCAATGCAGTCCTGTCTGTATCTGCAGGCAATCGAGCTGTATTCTTTTGCAATTGCACTATCGGATAAGAACGCTGTTTTCTACTGCAATAGGTGAGTGATAAGTATCCAAAATCTTATCTTGAAGCTTAAGGTTGTAGCTCTTTTGTGGTATGCGTCCTGCATAAACTGACTTCAACATACTTAGATGTCACTTGCCCAGTGGTGTATTTGGTATATTTTTAAAACAAATTCATTTATCAGGGCCGCTGCATACACCCAGATCAACAGGTGCTCAGAAGCAATTAATGACTGTCTTAAATCCATTCAGATTGATCCAGATTATAGTAAGGCGTACAGTCGTCTTGGATTAGCATATTATGCTCAAGGAAAGTATTTTGATGCTATTGAGAAAGGATTTAAGAAAGGTATTTATCTGAACTTCTCTGTTAAGTTAGTATTTTCCTTCCATAAGGTCGGCTGCTTTAGAAAAAAAGGCGGAAACTTTGCTTCTTCAAGTTAGCTAGCTTTTATTCTTCATAACCTTCTCATCACACTCATGGCAGCTTTGCAGTTGGATCCACATAACGAATCTGTGAAAGAAAATATCAGGGTCGGGTTCTTTTTTTTTTTTTTTTTTTAANGTTCTGCAGCTTACATGAGTCTGATAGTAACATGTTGTAAACATAGGTGGCTGAACAAAAACTAAGAGAGGAACAACAACGACAGAGACGCGGACAGGTAGTCTTACCACTGAGTCATCTCATAAATTAAAAATGAGATTAAAAACACAAAAGAATTGATCTCTTGTGGTGTTGGAAGAGCAGAACACGAGTACAGGTCACAATCAAGAACCAGAAATGGGAGGAGGGCAGGGAATACCATCTCAGTTCTCAATGCCTTTAAACCCTGAAATGATGAGCATGTTTATGAACATGGCCGGTAACGCATTCACGGAAAATCACTCTCGTAACAATGAGGGAGGAGGAGAAGCTAATAGAAACAGCTCGGACGAGCCTGAGATTCGGCTAGGTGGAAACATCAACATTGATCTCGGAGGTACAGAGCAAATGCCTGAAGAGTTATCTGGTGCTTTGCGATCAATGATGCAAATGTTTGGAGGATCGCAGGGAAGTACAGGTACCACTAATGGAGCACAAGGAAGACCATCTGGAAATGAACCTTAGATTTATAATCATGTGAATCTATCTTATGTTAATTACTATATGACTTCAGAGTTTGTGCTGCAAAAGAGCTTTTGTTAGATTTTGAATTTTTACAGCCGAGTGATGTAATGAAATCATAAGTTATTGCAAAATTATAATTGGAAATTACTAAGCTTCCTGTTGATAGAACCTTTTGCATTACAATTTAAATTAAAGTTTTTACTATCAGACGCATACATTTGAATGGTTGAACACAGTTTTTTCATATCATATTGATAATCACAAAATAATGAACATAAGTAAGTAAAAAAAGAGAGGCAAATTGTTTTCACTATACACCTGAAAACCCAAAAACTTAGCTTATCAAAACAGTACCAAAACAAATACAAAAACTTTTGATGAGGATCTAAATTTGGATACTTTTGAAGATGATGTCCAATATCGGTGGGTATATACAGTAGTAGAAGAAGCACTCACAATGAAGCAACAGCAGAAGAAGGTTGAAGCGAGCGGATCCTGATATCATACTTTGTAACACTACCGGTCCTGGGGGATGTCGAACCTGAGTTCTGTGTTACAAGTGCATACTCAGGAGCCTTCTGCTGAGAAGCATTGCCGATATAATTATTACATTTGCGACAGAGAAGCTTAGTTCTGCGTCTGAACAAACCCCAAGAGTATTTAGAGAAATGAGGCATGCACTGGAACTCCTCGACCTGACTGAATCTGCCCTCGTCAATATTGAAGAATGATATGATCCCACTCTTCATGGATTTACCGTACTTTGATCCGATTGTGGATGTAATTCGATTTGTAGAGCTCAAGTTCAATTCATACCCGCAAGATCCACAACTGCAAGAAAGAGTTATTCAGTCTCTAAGTTAATTTTCAAAGTACACAACACAACACAAACAAACTAAAGATTGAATTCATAGACAACAGCTAAAGTTTCACCAAAACATATTAGATTCACATCTACTCCACATAATAATCACCATCAAATTAGCAAACCTCTGATTCACATACTCCACACTAGTCATAAAATGATGAATAAAAGTGTCAAAATTTTCCAAAAAAAACAAAGATTTATCTTTTAACAAATGAAGAGAAATTGGGGTTTTTCTATGAACTCACTAAGCATAAATTTAGCAATCAAGCGTCTGTAATTATCACCAGTAAATCGAAACTAAACTAAGTAGCAAACCGATGTTTTTGATCACTTCAGAAAAATTCAACAAAATTTAAAACCCTAAATCAAAAATAGCTAAAACTAACACGAATCTAAGTAACAAAACGAGATTTATGATTAATTAAGAGAAAATCAACGAAATCAAAACCCTAAATTAAAAGCTGCGAGTAACAAGCCACGATAAGATTCAATACAACAATCAATCAAATGAAACTAATGTGTAAAAACCTAATACATACCTATAGTTAACATGTCGCATAGAAGAAGAGGAAGAGAAAGATGGAGAATAGAAGTGATTGCCACCAAATCGGGCGTCGTTGATACCCACCGACGCCGATCTCTCCATCGTCGCAGAGGTCAGCAAAAGCCGAAAAATGATTTGAACTCAATTGATTGGGTAGATGGAGAAGAACGTGTCCCACTTGATTCGGATGACTTTGACTTCTTCCTCTCCACGACCAATGTCGTGGTCGCAGATTTTCAGTAACGCTCGAATTCGTTTAGGAACTTCTTTTGTTATTTCGTTTTTAGTTTCAAATATATTTATGACCTAATAGTTAGTTGATTATGGATTTTGACTTTGACTGCTGACGTGGATATTTGTATTTTTTTCATCTTATAATTGCTTCAATAGAAAGGGAAAAAAAAAATAGTACCAGTACAGGTTCGTAACATTGTGAATTCAGGAACGGACCACGTGAACAAGGCAACTAGCACGGAAGCTGAGCAAATGCAAGGATCTAAAAACCAAGAAGAGAATGCAGCGGAACAGGCTCCATAGAAGTCAGTTTCTCCATTAGCCAACAACACCTTCAATGGTATCCTCTATTAACCTTTTAAGCTCTTTACTTTTTTTTAATGTTTGTTCTCTCAAGTTGTTTCAGTTATTTTGATTTAGCTTTGCTCCCTAAGTATTAAACCTTTTGTCAACAAGTTGAGGAGTCATTTCCCCTTGTATCATGCTTTAGCCTATAAAACTTTTGGTATTATAATTTGATAATAAAATCTGTTTCCACGGAAAAAAAAGAAAGTGATAATATACTAGAATGCTTCAATAGAAAGTGATAATATACTAGAATGGACCACAGTTTGCACAATAACTAGAATGGAAGATATTGGAAAAAAAGTTTCGATGAGTGAGAAAATCCTCTCTTCTCTCTCCTCTCAATGTTCTTCGTTCCCTTTGAATTTGAAAAATAATTGTCTCCAAATTTGGAGGTTTCTTCGCCATTACCAGGCGGTTCCATCAGTTATCTCTTGTTCAGACTTCAAATACCAAATATGACAGACACAATGAGAAAACAATTGAAAGAGATAGTTGGGATCTTTGGAATCACCATTTGTTTTACCAGTTCCAGCTTGTGATGCAGCGGCCACCACTATTGTACATGCTCTTATTGTTCACCCGGTTTACAAACAGAAACAAAAACTCCGAGCAATGAGTAACTCTCTTCCTCGTGTATAGGCTTGCGGTGATTCAATCATAAGTTGAATTGTGGACAATACGTATGTCCAATTTGTGTTCCCGTCAAAAGAGGCGTTGTAGGCAGTTTTGCGTCGCGGTCCATGGACTTTAACCGACTGGATGCTCGTGGCAAAGAAATCGAACTCTGTGGAAAACTTTGAAGATCTTAGTTGCATTCTATTTGGGTTACAAGTCACAGGCATACCGTTGATGTATTTTACTCACGAGATGGTGATAATGGATGGTGAAAGTCTGGGGCACTTTCTTTCGACTGATTATGAAGATGTTGGTTCCCACTCTGTTAATTTTTAGCGAGTCCGGTTGTTGTGGAACATCAATGATCCGATTAAATTCCAACGCCAATTCAATATCGTCCATGAGATCGTGATGTTGAAGTTTAGGTATGAACGCCTTCGTCTCTCTTGTACATCATTTGGTATTATAACCCACGATGTCTCTGAGTGTCCAAATGTTGTCACAATCATGCCAAATCCAACTATTGATGATGATAATAATGGAGACGATGCTTATTTGGATGACACAAACGAAGATGATACCATGTCTGATGCGCCAGACGGTGGTGTTGTGCCATATGGGCCATTACCTCAACCACACTCTCTGCCTAATGATTCAACAAGTGGGTCTTGCAAGAGGAAGGCTGATGAACCCGTGGCTGGTTCGACTTTGAAACCAAAAATTAGGGTGATGTATCTCAAATTCCGCCAAAGAGTTTATCGTGATAACACTTATGAGGCAATCTTTAAGTTGGTGTCACATTCTGCTCTAGGAGTTGGATGCACAAAATAATAACTGTGAGGGTATGGTGGGCAATAAGCCACCAGATTCACCATAAAAGTTGCATTTTAGAACTGTCGGGGCGTGAAAGGGTCCCTGGTAGTTCAACGTCTAAAGGGTCTGAAGGCTAAGTATGACCCAGACATACTCTGTCTGGTAGAAACAAAGAACTGAGATGACATAGTTCGGGATGTCGCTATGTAAATCAGGTATAAGAATATTAGGTGTGTAAGTGCGCAAGGCACTAGTGGTGGTCTTGCCTTATTATGGCAGAATCATGTTTCAGTTTTCTTTAATTCCATTGATGCAAGACTCATGGATTGTAAAATAAATAATAATAAAGGAGACTCATTTATTTGTCGTGTGTTTATGGCCACCCAAATCGAACATATCGAAATCATTTATGGAAACATTTACAACGACTAAGTAATAATCATCATGGTCCATGGCTACTCTATGGTGGTTTCAACGAGATCCTAAATGTCAATGAGAAGATCAGGGGACCCTCGCGTGATCCTTTAAGTCTACAAGATTTTTGTATTATGGTCCAACATTGTCGTTTGGAAGATTTACCGTTCACTGGGTATAACATGACTTGGGTGGGACGAAGACATCAACATTTGGTCTGTTGTTGGCTAGATAGAGGTTTTGGAATGATGAGTTCCGTGCAACATATCTAGCATCAACAATTGAATACCTAGCTCTAAATGGATCAGACCACCGGCCGGGTGTGATCACTGTACAACAAACAACAAATCATGGACATAAACTCTTTAGGTATGATTCACAGTTCCATACTAATCAAGCATATATGAATGTGATACAAGCAGAATGGTCAACATTGGCGGATGTTAAGTTGACACAATGTTTGAAATCTTATCGATGTGTTATCTCTCAATGGCGCCAAGATGATGTTACAAGTTCAGCCAAAAATATTAAATTCCTTACGGAAGAAATTGATCGGGTCTAGCAATTGCCTTCAACAATGCCAACAATACTAAATGATCTTCGAAGACAACTCAATGTTGCTCATAGATCTGAAGAGTTGTATTGGCAAAGTAAGAGTCATAATCAATGGTTAACAGTAGAAGACGATAACATAGAATTTTTCCATGCTGCTGCAAAAACCCAGGTAGCTCGTAATCGGATATTACGAGTTCGTGATGGTGATGGAGTTTATATTTATGGCAATGACAACATAGTGAAAAAGGCTGAAATCCATTTTGACCAACTGTTTACATGATCCAACATCGTTAATCTAGATCATGTTATATCGTCAATTGGCCCGGTAGTAAGCTCAGAGATGAATGAGGATCTTATATGTGAGATTACGATAGATGGGGTAAAGAAAGTTGTATTGTCTATTGGGGCTTCTAAAGCGCCTGGACCTGATGGTTTCACGGCTGCTTTTTATCAGCATTGCTAGGACACGGTTGGTCTAGCCTTGGTATCAGAAGAACAACAATTTTTCACTTCAGGACATATGCAGAAAGATTAGAACCATACAAATATTTTTCTCATACTCAAGTCAAATAATCCTCAAGCTATGCCTGATTACCATCCCATTAGTCTATTCAATGTTACATATAAGGTAATATCAAAGATTTTGGTAAAACGACTAAAATTAATATTACCAAGCTTGGTGTCAGAAAACCAAGCAGCTTTTATTTCGGGTCATCAAATCATGGATAATATCATGCTAGGCCTGAGGTCCTTCAATCTCTCCGAGTTGACAATATAGTATCACAAAATTATATGGCACTCAAGACAGTAGTTAGCAAGACATATGATCGACTAGAATGGAGATTTATTTAGGAGGTTTTAGCACGGAAAGGCTTTCACCCACGCTGGATACAGTGGATTTGTTCATGCTTTTTATTGTCTCCTTTTAGGTCCTTATTGATGGTTCACTGTATAGATATTTCAGACCAAGCAGTGGTATATGTCAAGGTGATCCTTTATCACTTTACATATTCATCATGTGTTCACATGTCTTAAGTTCACTCCTACAGTCAACACAATCTGCTGGACAACTTCAAGGTATCCGAATAAGTAGCAGAGGACTGGCACTAACACATTTGCTATTTGCGGATGATTCACTATATTTCTTAAAGTTGGATATGCCGAATAGGATAAAGCTACGAGAGATATTTACAGACTATGAAGCTGCATCGGGCCAAATGATTAACATGACAAAGTCATCGATTAGTTTTGGTCAGAAGGTGTTTCAATCTACTCGAACAAGAATTCAATAATATCTCAAAATTCAGAAACTGGGTGGCTACGACAATGAAAAGAAGGTATTTTCCGAATGGGAACCTCATGAATGCAAAGAAAGGAGCTCGGCCATCTTTTGGTTGGACTTCTTAATTGTTTGGTCGTGAGTTGTTATCTAAGGGTCTTCAATACAATGTTGGTGACGGCAATAGTATATTTATTGCCAATGATTCATGGCTGCCTTATGAGGAACCTCAACCAACTAGATTACTACCACCTTATTCACCAACTTTAACTGTAAGTAAACTTATTGATCAATACACGGGCCAAAATGGAGTGATGATGCACTTAGACAATACATTGATCCTCAAGATCATACGATGATACGAATGATCTATCTTCCATCAGTTTCTTTGAGAGATATGATCCTTTGGCATTATGATGTCACAAAGTTTTACCCTATGAATCTACTGCAAGTACATATCAATGTAGTAGTAGTACTTAGGGATCGAATCCACGAAGAACCAAGTTTGCACTTTCAATCACTCAACTCTAATTCAAGCTATACCAAAGTAAAAATTTGAATGGAAAACTATCAACTTAAATGGTTTGCAAATATGATAAAGGCATCATGCATTGGGTATTCATAAAAAAATAAGAATCAATCACAAAAATTATTCAGGAACAATTAGGCACCAACCTAACTATCGTTGGTTCCAGATTCTAGAGAGGCTTTAACGAATTAGTTTAATCATCCATAATTAATCCTAACAATCAACTATCGTTGGTTAAGTTCAATTTCTCATCAATAGTAGTTCAGGAGTTTAACAAGTTTTTGGAATGTAAAACAACCTAAGATCATAAATTAGGTGATTAATATAATCTAAGCATTACACACAAGCATAGATGGAGAATTTCTATCCATCGAATCCAATTCAATCTCCAATCATCGATTCCTAAATCCCTAGAAATCCTAAACCTATCGAAACTACTCAGACATGATTAAGGATGAAACTGAAGACATGATGAAGAAGAAAATAAAATTGCAATTAAATTGAATAAAGAGTTTAAGAAATCATCTCAAAAGTAAGGAGGGAATCTTCTCCCTACTTACAAAATACCCTCACAGCCGAAAATTATATCTGTCTATGTTTCTAAAAGTGAAAAATAAGCTTTAATAGGTCTCTAAAATGCAGGTGCAAAACAGGGAAAATTAGGTTTTATTCTTTGCAGGGTCGAGTATCGATTGATCAAGGGGTTGATCAATCAGTCTGTGTTGAATGTTCGATCTCTCAAAGTCTTGGTCGATCAAAGAATCGAGTGCAGCTCTCAGTGGGAAGCTTGATCGATCGATCATGAAGTGTAGGTCGATCGATCATGAAGTGTAGGTCGATCGATGAGTCAAGCACAGCTCACAGTGAGAATAGTAATCGATCGATCATCAGATATAAGTCAATTAACGGGTTGCACGCAGCTCTTAGTGAGGACAGTGATCGATCGATCAAAGGATTGATCGCTCGATCGCCTATCTTCTGCTGAAATTCCAGAAACTGCTCTGATTCATCATGAGCTATGTTATGCGTCTATAATCCAAAATAAACCTATTTTCCACCTGAAAAGACTCTAAAATGCAGACAATCATTCTAACAGCATGCGAATTAATGAGCTTAAAACTGATAAAAATGAGGTATATCGATTTCCCTAGACTACCTTCTTGCTTGTCTCAAGCAAAAAAGAAAAGACTAACAGAAAAATTCCACTCAAAAGAACTCATTCGTCATCACAACATAGCATATCAATTTTATAGTAAACCACAGAATTCTTACCTGTCAGAATCGAGATCACTTTTTACTTCTCCCAGACTTTGACAACTACCCAAGCTGAACTCCACAGTCCAAGTAAGTAATCCGAATTCGCCATACTGACTTCCTAAAGCGTCTAAGTGCGGTGTCACCAATGGAACATCGATCAAAAGACACATGAGTTTCTCTTTCAATCTCAAGACTACCTTCTATATGGTTTCTTTCCTCTCATTTCATCATTTTGCAGCTGATTTTTCCTTATTTGTCTAGGGTATCAATTTTTTTTATCGGCTGCTTTCTTTGGTAACTCAAAAGATGTAAGCAAGAGTAGCTTCATGGAGTTCCCCTCGGTAAACTAGAAGTATTCATATAATCGGCACCATCATTGAGGTAAATCTCAGGCTACCAACATTATATAAACACAAGCAGCGTCATTGGAGAACTTTTACCCTAAGCTTACTACAATGCACAACTTTGTCAAATAGTTACTTTAGATTAAGCACAAACACCACGAAATGATTAAGAGAGGAGAAACCATACTCGCACAGGATAATCTTTCATTGCACTAAGAAGAGGACTCGATCCTAAGTATACCAGCTCCATCGATAAGAAGGTTAATAAGGTTAAGGGTGAAGCTGGCATGAGATCCTTGGAATACCGAGATGGATATGGGTGGTACTGAGATAGTGTCATGCCTCTGGGGTTTCCACTAGTCAATCAATTCCTCACAAATACATATTATGGTACTTAGTTCATGATATGCAATAATCCTCGAAAATCATAGTTCCAAACAATCAGTTTTTAAACTAAAAAAAACAGCAAGTAAACAAAAAAATTCTAAAAGATTAAAGCTAAAAGGAAAAACAAAAGGGAAAAAGTGTTGGTCACAGCAAGTGTCCTCCCCAAGACTTACTTTACACCGTCCCCGTGTGTAAATTAGCCTAAAGAAATCACGACTTACGCATAGAAAATAAACATAAAAATCAATCAAGTTCATAACAAAAATAAAAGATCAAGGTAAGAAGTTTCATAGAGCAACTAGGGACTATGACTCGCACGGTCCCTTAGAGCACGTCGGCGACGCAGTAGACGGCGGTCTAATGGCTGATCATCCTTGTCCTTTGATCCCTCAACAAACTGACGTCCAGCAACGTTAGGTCTTGATGCCTCAGCTTTTCTACTGCTCTAGGGTCTATCCGCTGAAGGGATCTTCCTCAATGAAAGATATCTCCTCATCAAATGCTTCCTCTTCTCATTCTCATAATGCCAACGCTCGTACTCTCTATCAGTAAAATCATCAAAAAATGCTGGCACATCAAACTCCTCACTGTACTTAGGGATAATGTTCTCAAGAGTCTGAGTGATGTTGGGCTGTGGTAGTGGTGGCGCAGAAGCTGCAACAGCCTGTCTTTGAGAAGTCCAGCATTGGGCCTGCTGTGGCTCAGTATTGATCTCAGCAATCTCTAGATGAGTGAGGTGAGGCTCGAATGTGACATTCGCTTGACAGGTGAGAGAAGTGACCTAAGGTGCGGGAAGATTACACCAACATGATTGCCAATTTTGTGCATAGTATAACCACTTTTTTTTCGGCAAGGTAGCAGAAGTTGGTCAGAACCCTGTCATCTATGTACTTGATCCTGTCTATCCTCTAAGTGGCACTAAGATCCAGGCGATGGTACCTGAAGATAGGTGTAAGAAGACTACCAATACTCTCTCATATCAGGCTGTTTGGCAAACCAGTGAAACGGCACTCTGGAAGCAGCTTGGCGAAAAAAAATCCCTAGTTGACGTGGGGAGGCTGGTACTGAGGAGCTGGATTATAACCATAGAGATCAGGTACGACTGGGGCAATGGCATGGTGTAGGAGCTCAAGCTCAGGCTTCACCACAGCCGTGTTGATCCCCTTACACGTGAGCCCTATAGCTTAGCTACAATCTGAACCACAGGTTGTCGGATGTGTGTGAGCTTCGACCCTCTACCATAAAAGCCTCCCTCAGCTAGAATATGCCATAGGGCATCATTAGGTGCATTATCACTACAAGGTAACCGATCTTTTGCGTCCTCTCAAAACCCATAAATCCTACACATATCATTAATTGAAATCTCGTACAGTGTTCCCTTGTACATGTATGTGAGGTATGCAGTCCATACTGAAGCATGAGGGTCTGTAGCCAAGTATAGATCCTAGGTAGCGAGGAACTGTTTCACTGGCTCTGGGTACAGTGGGTAAGAAGTGCAGCCAAAAGTACCTAAACCCAGCCTCTCTATCATCCCAACAACATCGTCGAGAATGCCCAACTTGGCCATCATGGTCGGACAAAGGAACTTGGTAGGCAGCATATCGTTCCTAAGCAACTGATCATAGAATATCTCATGGAATGGTTTTCATCCATCATCTGGATTACGCCTCTTGTAAGCGTTGTCTTGCTTGAGCAGCATTGGACTAGACCTGTTGCCCAAGTTCTTCTCAAATGGCTTACCATCAGGTCTTGGCCATGGCGGAAGTGCCCTCATATCTTAACCAGACATACAAAAACTATGTTCTGCATCGAGGTTTGATGACTTTCTGACTTTCTTAGATGGTACTTTAGGTTTGTTTGTTCTAGCTATTATCTGCACACAACCATAACAAAGAAAAATTGAAAGTTCACTTTTTCTTATAAGGGTTTGAGAATGTCGAAATTTTGGATTTGGAAGAGTATACTGTGAATCAATTTTGAAACCAATCAACAATAGAAACAACATCCAGGCATCAAGATATCATACAATATCCAATTCCAAACCTAAATTCCCAAATTTCTAAAATTCTCCTTCAACTTAACACATCGATTTCTAAGCATAAATCAATCTAATTCTAGGCTAGTAGGTTTTGAAATCACCATAAAACAATGATAAGACATTGAACTTACACATTAAAGCATCAATAAATCAAAATCCAAAAACTTCCCAAAAACCTCATGTTTTGCGGATTGAAAATAATCAATTTGGAAGCCATACATTTGCCAATCAAAATGGGAATAAGATAATCAGATAGAGGGAAAAATTATGAGTGGATTAGGCTCTTGAATCGAAGAAACGGGTGAGAATTGAAGAAGTCATGCCCTCTTGAATATTTTCGGCCGAAAATTGCAACACGCGAAGAAAAGTTTTAGTTCTGCTCAACCCTTGCTTTCTAGGTTAAAAACACTTACTTGATTCAACAATCTATCGATCAGGGTGGTAATCGATTGATAGATGACATCCCTTTTTTGTTGATCGATCTATCAACCTTGGTGAGCTCAATCATTGGAACGAGCGCATGGTGGTCAGTTTCCTTGATCGATCGATCAATTTTCTGCAGATTGACCACCTAATCGAGTGTATATTCCCGTGCATCCACGATCGATTGATAAACTATTTGCAGGTCGATTACCAAATCAAGCGTGTCTTGCTCACCTTATGGATTGATCGATACCATTATCCGTGGATCGATCATTCAATCGAGTGGAAGGTTCCTTGTGCCTCGTGATTAATCGATCCTAGCTTTTATCGATCGATCACAACCCTCTTATGAAACTCTCACCTAAAACAAATCAAATCAAAACAAAAAAATAAAATAAAAAACAGAAAAGTTATGAAAAGAAAAACTACCTAATAGTGGGTTGCCTCCCACTCAGCGCTTGTTTAAAGTCATTAGCTTGACTTTCGTACTACTCAGATAGCAAATTGACTCTTGGGAGGAATGTTCACTCCCTTAATCCTTTTCTTCACCGATGATGAACTCTCTCAGTTGGTCATCCTTCCTGTGGAATTCAGCTCCTGTAGCATCCAACAACATTACAGTTCCATCAGGGCAAATTTCCTTCACAGTGTATGGTCTTGAAGATTTAAATCCAAGTCTTCGTGCAAAAACTTTAAGATACAAGTTTTGAACATCAAACTCATAATACTCATCAGCTTTATCATTAAGGATACATGTATCATCTTGCTCAGCTGAGTCCTCTGCTAGCTCACAATAAACATTGTATTCCTCATCTGACTCATACTCAGGTTCACAACAACCCAAACTTGTAAAAACTAAACCTTCCAACTCAAAGGCATCTTTCTTCTCAGCATAAATACTGATTATCCCATATAAATCACTCACTGAAGCTCTAATCGGGTATGATACTCCTTTGTCAACCTTTTCCAGCACAACCCTCTTGTTAAGGAAATCGATTTTTTCTCCTATTATGTTAAGGAAGGGTCTTCCCAACAGTATCGGCACTGCTCCACCTCTAGCCATCTACACCACTGAGAAATCGGTTGGTACTCTACAATTTCCCACCATAATAGTAAAATTGACTAGTCTTCCCCTTGGGCTCTTAGAGGTCACATCTCCAAAAGAGATGGACGAGCTGTGCTCCTGCATAAGATCGATCCCTATCTTATTCATCTTCTCTAGGGAGATAACGTTCACACTTTGATACAAGGTTAATTATACTAATTTAACCTCTCGTGCGTATCATATCGATGTAGCACTTAAGGATCGAATCCACGAGGACCAATGGTTACACTATCAATCTCTAGATTAAACTCAAGCTAAGACAAATCAAATAAAGATGGAAACTAAACAAAACTATAACGATATAACACTAATAAATAAAGGCATCAGGCATCAGGAATTCATCAGGAAGTAGGGAATCGAAATCAGGAAACTATTCGAACATGCTTTAAACCAATTCTTGACTTAAACATAGAATTCTAGCAAACCCACTATCATGGTGTCTACTACTCTGTTTATCATTCTGGTGCTCCTAATTGTCGTTGGTCCTAGAGATGTAAACAGACATTATTGATTGGGTCTAATATGTCCACAACTAGCCTTAATATCAACTATCGTTGGTTAAGGATTAGTTGCTCATCTAAGCTAGTTTAGGCATCTAACAAGCTTTTGGAGAGTTAAACAACCTAAGATCATAGACTCGGTGGCCAATCTAACCTAAGCATTAAACTCAGTCTTAGATGGAGAACACACAAGATCTAACCCTATTTGTTCCTAATTCATTGAATCCCTAAATCCCTAGAAATCCCTAAACTTGATTGGTAAACTACTCAGACATGATATAAAAGAAGCAATCAAAGAAGAAGAATAGAAACATAATGATAAACTGAATTAAATAGAAATAGGGTTCAGAAATCTTCTCCAATGGTGTTGTGGAGGATAGAGATCTTCTCCCTCAAAGGTTAAAAGAGTGGCTGCGGAAAAAATGATAGGATTGTCCTTCTAAAACGTGGCTAGACCTAATTTTTATAAGGGAAAATCGTTATGGTACAAAATAAGTTAAACCGGGTGAAATATGGAAATTTCAGGGATTTCTCAGGAAACACAGCTTGATTGGTCGATTAGAGGTTTGATCGATTGATCAAGGGGTAGAGTGGTCGATCAACCGATCGAGCGCTACTTCTAGTGGCGTCTGAATGACATGTCTTCAGTACAATCATCATATCTTCCTAACCAATAGTCTGATTGCCCTCAAATCACCTCCATATGAAAGACAACTCATATGGATATCTTTTTTCCAACTTTCAGCTCGATCCAACTGTGGAAAGTCTTTTAATGAATCCAAACTTCTGACGCTTCTGTAGAATTCTGCATTCCTTATGCTTGTTTTCTCTCAAAACACCCCATCTTCTTCAAATGTATCATATGATCTGAAAAGACTCCAAAACAGACTAAAAGACTCTAAAACATATACTTTGACTCAATAAAACCATGTAAAACAAGGGTTAGAAACCGAGAAAAACACCGTCTATCAACTCCCCCAGACTTAATATTTTGCTTGTCTTCAAGCAAACAGAAAGACCAAGAATGAGAAAAAAGTTTGAAAACGTGGGAAGTCCTTTCCCCCTCCCCCAGACTTAGCTTCTTGCTTTTCCTCAAGCAAGCAAAGATTGAAAAGAGGTTTGAAAACGGGGGAACTCCTTTCGTCCTAAGAACACCTCCAAAACAATCCCTTTAGTAAGCCACATGAAAACATACCTCGCAGAATCGAGACCACCTTGTACTTCCGTCAGACTTTACATATGTCCCAAGCAAACTCCAATCCAAACAAGAAATCTAGATGCACCATACCAACTTCCTAAAGTATCTAAGTGTGGTCTCATCAAGGAAATATCGATCAAAGGACACATGGATTCTTCTTCAGCCATAACCTGAACACAAAGACTATCATCTCTATGGTTCCTTTCCTCTCATTTCATTCACTTTGCAGCTGATTTTTCCCTACTTACGTAGGGTATCATTTTATTTTTTCTATCGGCTGGACAACCAACTTTTCTCTACTTACTTAGGGTATCATTATATTTTTTAATGGTTTACCAACCAATTTCTCCCTACTTACCTAGGGTATCATTGTATTTTTTATTGGTTGGTTCTTTAGTAACTCAAAGAATGTAAGCAAGAGTAGCGTTATTGGAGTTTTTCTTAGTCTACTAACATTGCATCCAACTTTGTTTTATAGTTACTTCAGAGATGACACATTTAGCACAAACACTTCAAAATGATTAATAGAGGGGAACCATACTCACACAGATAAGCATTTCAAGACTGAAGAGAGGAATCCGATCCGATGCATACCAATCCCCTTGACAAGAAGATTAAGTCAAGTTATGTGTGAAGTCGACATTAGATTCTTCGAATACCCAAGAGGATATGGGTAACGTTGAGAAGTTGCACAATCTCTAGGTTTCCAATAGTCATAGATCTCTGTCAACCTTCAACCAATGGTCACTTAAGTTCCTGAAAATATGGCTATTCCTCAAAAAAAACATAGTTCCCTACAACGATTTTGACTCAAAAACTGACTCAAGAAAAACATCAAAAAGACTCAAAAAGAAAACAAAAGAAACAAAACGTGTTAGTCACCACAAGTGTACTCTCCTAGACTTACTTCACACCATCTCCGTGTGAAAATAAATCTGAAAGAAGTACAACTTACACAAAATATCATAGGAATAATAACAGAGACAATGGAGAAGTGAAACGAACCTGAGCATCTTGGATCGATCGATCTCTAAGAGGATCAATCGATCTCAAGTGCTTGGAGACTTGGATAAAACGATCATCAGTGAAGTGGTTGATCTAAAAGTCAGACACAAAAGTTGATTGTGGTCGGACAATAGTGCTCGGACACCTACTCGAACCATTCTTGTAGATCAACAACCAAAGAAAAACAGAGATTTCAGTTTCTCCAAAAGGCATGAAAAATCAAAAATCTTAAATTGGAATGAGATCACTGTGAAGTCATTTGCTAAATTCAATAATCAACACATACAAACATCCAGCAATGCATCAATCAATCAAACATTGTCTCAATTCCAATCTTAAATTCTCTTATTTCTCTAAAATTCTCTTTCAGCCTAAAAATCAAAATCGACTAAAAACTATCTAAAATTTGGTAAAGGAAACTCAAAATCTACTATATAATAAAAAGAAAACATTTTGAAAGAATCCCCTCGGAGTCAACCATATTTACTTAGAATGCCATTAGAGATTTTATTTAATTACTATGGTTCAAATTTTTTGAAAAGGTTAATGATGTAATAACCTTAGTTCTAATCCTCTACATCACATCCTATATAGTTAGTGTGAATATATATTGAATCCTCCCTATATTTGATACATAATTCATCCAAAATCTTATTATTTAATATTATTATCAGAAAATCTTTAACAAATTTTTATCTTTATGACCAATTATATTTTTTTTTCTTTAAATAACCATAGAATATCCTAATTTTCAGAATTTAATTTTAAATATTCTTAAAATCTTTTTTTCCTTAAATAACCATTGAACATTCTAATTATATCAGAATTTTTGGAATTTAATTTTAAATATTCTTAAAAAAAATTTCCCTTAAATAATCATAGAATATCCTAAATTTCGGAATTTAATTATAAATATTTTTTAAATCTTATTTTTTCCTTAAATAACCATAAAATATCCAAATTTTTGGAACTTAATTTTTTTCCTTATTTTTCCTTCATTCAAATATTCTTATTTTAACTTGGTAAAAAGTTACCAATTTAGAATTCAAAATATAAGTTTTCCATAATTATTGAATCGTATGAAGTAAATATAGAAAATTATTGTTTTAAATATATTTTCGAATCAATGCTAAATATATGCTAACTAATTGCTTTTAAAATTTACATATTCTACACAATACAACCCTAATTTTCTTCCTATAAAAACAACTCTAATCGACCTATTTCTCACCATATTTTGCCGTTCTATATTTTTTGACGATATTGTTTTGTGACTGCAGGCTGAAATCATCCAGACAACATGAAGAATCAATATGACTTTTTCAATACTACGGAATACATAATATCCATGTAAGTAACTTGTATATTCATCTATATGTATTTGTTTTATTTTGTAAATTTGAAACTTAAACTCTGTACCAATTATCATTCAATATTATTATTCAATATCTTAATCTTTTTGATACGAGCAAACATCACAACTCCAGACCTTCATTAAGAAAGTGTAAAAGTAAACATATTTTTTTGTTATTTATTTGATTTTTTGTATAAATGGTAATCTTATAATTTGTGTAGGCTCAAAAAATTCACTAAAAATAATATGGCCAACAACTTCAACAAGGTAGCATAAAAATTATAAATAACTTTTTTATTTTGTTCTTTTAAGTGTAGTTTATAAAACTATTTCGTTTCTATTTTAAAAGAGTTTTTATTTATTTATATATTACAGTTCTTTAATTTATATCATAAAATGACAATATAATATGTATTTAAATCTTAACAATATATATTTTACCAAATTAAGATTTTTTAAAATATTTTTGTTTTCATAGAACATATACAATCATATAGTCGTTATTAAAATATATAAAATTAGAAGAATTGCAAAAATGCACCTCAAAGGACGACATATTCATCATTGCCCTCATTTTTTGGACATTTTCAAAAAATGCACCTCATTATGGAAAAATGACCAAAATACCCTTATGTTATTATTTTTTATATTTTAACAAACATTTTTCTAGCCAAAAAAATTTCCCACCAAAAAAACTTTTTTCCTTCCAAATTTTTTTTATACGGTTTTATAATAGAAAATATATAATTTATAAGGCTTTATAGGAGACCTTATAAAATTTATAAGATGTTTATAAAAAATTTATAAGGTGTTTATCAAAATTTAAAAGGTTTTATAAGAGAGTTTATAAAATTTATAAGGTGTTTATAAAAATTTATAAAGCATTTATAAAACTTATAAAGTGTTTATAAAAATTTTGTAAAGATTTATAAGCGGACTTATAAAAAAATTTGGCGGGAAAATACTTTTTTTGACGGAATTTTTTTTTCCGTAATTTTATTTTTGAAATTCTATAAAAAAAATTTGGCGGGAAAAAATTTATAGCAATTCTTTTGAGGGTATTTTTGTCATTTTTGTATTAATGAGTGGCATTTTTGAAAATATAAATGTCAAGGGGCATTTTTGAAATGGGGTACACCGAAAAAGGCATTTCTCAAAATTTCTCTAAAAATTATACAATATAGCTAAATTTTTTGGAAATGGAATATTTTCATAATTTATATATTATTTAATTTAATTATATTTAACTGTAAACAAATAGTATTATATTTAAAAAAATAAATAGATTATTTAAGTACAATCTAAAATAATATATATATATATATATATATAATTATCTCTTTTTTAATCTTAAGTATTTTAATTTTATTATTTCACATTTATTTAAAATTCTAAATATATGTCAATTGAACGAGCCTAATATTTCTTAATTATTCATTTTAATTTTAAAATATTTCACGTTTTACTATCCAATAAAAATATAAAATAAGTGTTCTCTCTTTAAAAATTCCTACAAATATGAAATATATCTTTTGAGAATTTTTCCTATATATAATTTAATATATAAAAATATATATAACTCATTAAATTTACCATAAAATAGATATTCTTATCATTAATATAAAATATTTATAGCGAGAATTTATGGTTAAAAAGCAATATATGTATATATATTATGTCAAATATTAAAAATTAAGGAAAAATTAATTAATTAATATACTAAGGAATTATCATATGCATTACATCATATCTTATTATTGTACACCTACATTGAATCTTCCTTAAATTTCTTACATATTCATTGGAAATTCAGATTATAGAATGTTCTATATTTGGAATTCTTAATTAAATATACTTTAATATATTCCATAATATATAAAAATTGTGTTTTATGGTTTTTATTTTTAAAATTTAATTGTATATACATAATATAAACATTATGTAATATTCTTATTCATATTTAATATTTTTATAAATATTAAGTATTAAAATAGTATATATATATATATTTGTTTGCACTTCATAATATTTGAAAGTTTTAAAAAATGGGAGAATTGCAAAAATGAACCTTAAAGGAGGACATTTTCATCACTGCCCTCATTTTTTGGACATTTTCAAAAAATGCCCCTTATTATGGAAAATGACCAAAATACCCTTATGTTATTTATTTTTATAAATTTTTTTCCCGCCAAAAAAAATTTTCCCGCAAATAAAAAAAAATTTCCCGCCAAATCTTTTTTTTTTCCGCCAAAAAAAAATTTCCGCCAAAATTTTTTCGCTTTACGAAAAAAATTTCCCGCCAAAAGAAATTTATAAGGGAGTTTATAAAATTTTTTTATAAGAGAGCTTTAAAATTTATAAGGTTTTATAAGAGAGCTTATAAAATTTATAACGTTTTATAAGAGACCTTATAAAATTTATAAGGCTTTATGATAGAGTTTATATAATTTATAAGGTTTTATAAAATAACTTATAAAATTTTATAAGGTATTTACAAAAATTTATAAGAAAACTTAGAAAAATTTATAAGACTTTATAAGAGACCATATAAAATTTATAAGACTTTAT
>OVBA01001887.1:0-38926 GCA_900406435.1 Lepidium aucheri
AAACACTTAAAGACTTCTCCATAATCATCTTCAAAGTTTTCTCTTCCAACACTTTTCCCTTATGTACAAGGGTAACCAACTCAAATTTTACAAAGAAGTTACAAACAGAAAGAAAACAAAAGTTCGAAAAATTCAGACTATATAAAACAACTTTCATATTGCGTCAAAGATCTTTCCAACAATTATGTGGAGATGAGGACAATATTTTACTTGCTTTCAGAGTATTCATTCGGAATAATGACCTACATCACATTGGATAAGATTTGTCAGACAGGACGAATATCCTCTGGCCAAATACCCATGCCATCGTTGCTACGTCGTAACACTTCGACTCAACTTAGTGGCGACACTCAAATGCCATCCACATGTTACGTGAGAAATCTTTTTGGGAACTAGAAGTGAGGGCGAGAGATTCTTGGATTTGGAAACATCTATAGAACCTACGGCTTCTAGCACAACAACTTTTCACTTTTTCTATAGATGGTGGTGAGAAAGTGAGTTTTTGGTATGTTAACAGGATGTCCCTTGGCAGGTTAATTGATCTGTTTGGCTCTTCCGAACCTACACAATTGGATGTCCCACTTTCAGCAAAGGTGGCTAATGTTTGTTCACATATTGCCTTGGTTTTAAGGGCACCGAGATTGGATGAACCTTTGATTTTGCAGACCTTCCTAACCACAATCGAATTGCCTAATCATGGAACTCAAGACACCTACAAGCTGTGTATTGAAGGGAAAGAACATCAAGGTTTCTCTACATCTAAAGTTTGGGACTTTCTCAGTCCAAGAGAAACTCCAGAAAGATGGTATCCGATGATTTGGTTCAAGGGATCAATACCAAGTCAAAGCTTCACTATGTGGGCAGCTAATCTAAATAGATTACCCACTCCAGACAGACTCACCTCATGGGGAATGCAGATAGATATGCATTGTTGCTTATGCTCTTATTTTGCAGAAAATATAGACCACTTGTTTCTCAGGTGCTCTTTCAGTTCTCAACTTTGGATCATGGCGTTACAAAGACTCCACCTCCAGCCAATTCCGTTCCACTCGTGGGATGCAATGCTCTGATGGACGGCAATGACAACGACTACTTCTCCTTCTTTTCTTAGGAAACTTGTCGCACATTGTCTTGTGGATCTCCTTTAATGGGAACGGAACACGCGTTATCATAGCCAAATTTCAATGTCTCACGACATCATTTTCATACCACTAGATCAAAACATAAGAGACACAATTCTCTCAAATCTTCCTCCCAGGAAATTCTCTAAGTTAATAGTGTTATGACTACCGAGCTAAACATTTGAGTTCAAATTGTGGTCTCCTTGTTTTTTTTTGCAAGGAAACTATCTCTACTTCTTAAAATGGAAGTACGTTTAGTGAGTCCATTCAAAAATCAGTCATTTTTGTAGAATTACTATTTAATTAATGAAGTTAAACTTAATTTTAACTATTGTTAATTTTCAAAAAAAAAACCCATTATTTAATTATTTTTAGTTCTTTTATATTCTTTCTTTATTCTCCACGTTCGTAACAATCAGTTATGGATCCTGAATATTAAAGGATTTTAATAGATTTCAAAATCCATGTTGTATCTAGTGTTATTCAATATTGTATTTTCTGAAGTCCATTAAAATTAAGCGTTATTGGATATTGTATTTGTATGATGTATTTCAAAATACAAAAAAATCATCTCTTATTCATTAACGATTTTAGAATCAAGGGGATTGTTTGATGACGGATTCTGATTGATTTCACATCTCTTTTATGACTAATCCAAATCCGATGAATTTCACCCGATATTTTGAAATCTAATTCTTCTACGTTTCTCTCGTAGCTCTCTGTCTTGGTTCAGGTCATATTTGTCTCTTGCTTGATATTGAAACTCGCATCCACTGGAGACCCTAATAAGTGACTCTCCAGGATTGGCTTTGTTCTATTTCTGTTGATAAGTCGATGATCTTTGTGACATTAGGGGTCTTGTTAATTTACTATCGGAAGAGAAACCAACGGCTGGTGATGCAACTATCAGAAGTGATGATCCACAAGAGATACCAACCACGGTGACAAAACTACCAAAGCTAGTGATTCGCAAGAGATATCGACGGTTGGTGACGAAACTATCGGAAATGGTGGTGACTCACAAGAGATATCGACGGACGGTGAAGGAGCTATTGGAAGTGGTGATCCTCAACCACTGGAACTTCCTCCGGCAACTACTTCTCAGGCGACTACTTCTTCAGCCACAACTGCGCGTAGAGTTAAGCTGTTTTTTTGTCCCTGACAGAGATCACATTCCGGATACCTACGACGATCTGGAACTGGAATTTACCTCTGATGTCTTAATTCAGCTCGAGATGCACTTGCCGACGGATTTGCTCGCGGCGAATAAAGACAAAAAGGCAAAAATCATATCAGATAATCTTGGAAAGTACATTTGCCGCAAAGATTGTCTCACAGTAATGCTCTTCTCAACTTCTTATCTCTATCTTTTTTACTATGGTGATTCTTGTTAGTTTCTTTCTGTCATATTTTCATCAAGGTGATACGAATTAAAGTATGAGTATGATCTTTAGCTTTCTACATATAAAAGAATCTGGTTACATGATGACGAATACTTTAGGTTATAAAACTTCCTTTAAGTTTCCTAGTATAGTTTCATGTCTGTCTAATGCTGCAGCGTAAGAAGCTCAATAGATATAAGGAGAAGATAAAGTCAAGTTTTCGGGTGAGAATCATGCTTCTTGAATCCTTTCCTCTTCTTTTTTACACAACTTGCACTGATTACAAAAGAAGAACATTTGTTTTATTTACATAGATAAAATATGAATTTTCAGTTTTCATTAAGCTGTTTGCAAACTAGCTGCACCACTGCCTGGACCCATGCTCACGGTCTCGGCCTCATCCTCTCATGATAGATCGTTTGAGGACAACTCAAATTGGCTGAGGTTCCGGACAAAGACTATGAAAGCATGAAAGTATTCTGGAAAGAAGAAAAGTGCTCCCGTTCTATGATAAGTGAACAGATCAATCCCTGCACTCTCATCCTTGAGATTCTCTACAATCCTCTTGAAGCCACCAGAAACTGGGGCAGACGAGTTTTGCCCTGAAATAACAACTCCTCATTTCTTGCAGGATGTTTTTATTTGGGCAAGTAATGACTTTGGGCTCGATATTTACAAACTTTCTTTCAAGCATTATGATTCATGTTACACAGCCCTTTGTTGTGAATAAGTAGATCCAGACCAAGATAGGAGGCTATGAAGCTTCTGGCACAGTAGAGATATGTTTCATGCTCATTTCTGCTTCTTTCTATGCTACGTACTTGTTTGTTGGATGATAGTAGACAAGAGTATCACTTGATTGGATGGAAAATTGAAAAAAGTTTCCGAGAGAGTGAACATAATTTCCAGCGAAATGATATTAGGTACTGCTAAAAATTGATGAGATGAGTGTTGGTGATTTAATGTTTGACTACATACTTGTCTTGGTGCTGATCTGTGGAAACTCATGTAGGATTCCAATGGGACCGTTATTGGTTAGTTGTGAATCATAAAGACAAGCATACTCTCAAAGAGTTGAGCCAAAGCTTGCTCTTGTTTCAAGTTGAATATGATATGAAATATGTACATCAGATTCTCAACTTGAAGCTTTTTAACTGTTTTGTTTTTTAAGGTACCAACTATAAATCAGGAAACTGGAGTTCTGGCTGCAAATGAACCAACTAAAACTCTGATGAAATTCAGATCAGATAATGTCTTAATGCCAGACAAGAAACCGCGTGGAAAGGTTAGATATAAGCTCTTGTCTTCTTTTGAGAAGAGACTTTGTTGGATTTCAGTTTTATGCTAAACCTTTTTCAATAAATGACATCCATATCCATTTATGATAGGTTTTCTTTGGTAAGAAGATGGTTTGGAACTAGAACTTAATCAACAGTGAAGGCAAAAGCAAGAAGACAATACAACTTGGTGATTCCATCTCTGTAATAAGGAAGTTCCCTTCCATAGGTGAAGCAGTTATTTAAGTCAAATTATATAAACATTTGGCTTCTTCTTTTGTATTTGTTGTGTTGTATTATCATCTTTAAATAAAGTGAAGAGAAACTTCTCCTGCTCATGTTACAAAGTTCACTTGTCCTGAGATTCACCTTGTTATAATTTCCTCAGAGAAGTAATCAATAGGCCATTGAAATCTATTTTTAAACTCAGAAGAACAAGAAGAAATAGCCAACTTATGCAACACTACAGTACATTATATTACATACATTAGAGAGGTCTCTAGTTAACATTTAAACTTATCACACTCCAAAAGTTGTTGAACAGCAACCAAATAAGGAAGCACAATAGCTCCAGCTTTGTTTGTCTTCTTTTCTTGGTCAACACTTGTACGATAATATGCATTCAGCTAGAGATATGTATGCTCTTTTCTCATTTCAACATAATAATTATCTGTTAACTAATATCAAGAAGAATTGTTCCAATCATTTGACTCACCTTAAATTTCTCAACATAAATATAAATTTAAATAATTAGTTTCGATTTAGAAAATACCAACCAAATGTTCTAGAAATTGTGCAACAAACAAGAATATAATCATCTTCTCTTAGACGTTCTATTTCTTAAAACCTCTCTGGTAAGGTTTATTTTTCCAGTAATTCACCATTTGAGAGGTGATTTTTTTGTAGTTTATATTATGACAATAGGTATATATTATAATTCATATACATTCTTTTTTTCTAATTTTGTAGGTGTTTTCAGTGACATATCTCAATTTTAAGATTGAAAAATGTAAGTCATTATTTTTTAACAAGGTTTTCTTCTGTAAATGCATGAACATATTTTTTGTTTATGTGTAAGGTTATAAGCATGATATATTAGTATTAGTGGTTAAAAATAAAAACATAAAAATCATCAGTCCTCTTTTTGGTCCGTTGGAGTCTGTCTATTTCTGTTTGAACCTATTTTAGAACTCTGTTTGAGCTTAAGACGAAATGATCCTCACGCTTGCAATAGTAGAATACCAAATCGGGTTTGGATTTCTAGATTAATGTTATCAATTGCTTTTTTTTGTTTTTTTCATTTATATACTAAATACGGCTGTTAAAACTAACATTTTGGTAGTGATATATATATATATATATAGTGTTATAAATATAATTATAAAAACTATTACATTTGTGAAACGATTTATAATCAAGTCTAAATCAATTTTAAAAATAGAAATATTTTTGTGTAGCTTACTCTCATACTATAGAAATATAACTATAATATGTTTGTATATATATAATGTAATACATTCTACATTAACTTACTGTACTCTTGTAAAATATATATTAATTAGTATATTATATTTTACTTTTCATGTATTCTATTAAAATTTTTATAATCTTAATTTTTGTAAATGTTTATATAATAATATAAATATATGTAATCATAAATGTTACTTTATTAAAAAAAATATTAAGTTTTTATTTTATTAGAAATATAATGGGATGTTGTTTTACTAGAAGTATGGGAGATTCACAACCTCAAAGAACAAAGAGAGGACCATATGAACAATAGATTGCGTGGGAAACAAAGTTGTTGATTAAACTACTTACCGAAGGTATTAAAAATGGTTGGCGTGATGCAAGTGGATGCATTAGTAAAATGACTATGGGAAAAAAAATTTGCCCGCTTTAAATTCGGAGCTCCAGTCGGAAAAAAATTATAATCACTATACAAACAAAATGAAGAATTTCAAGAGTCGTTATAATAACATGGTAGAATTGACCCAATTTTGTTCTGGATTCGGTTGGGATCCCATTTCAAAAAAGTTTACAGCTCCTAATCATGTTTGGGAAGATTACGAGAAGGTAATAACTTTATTTATTTATTTATGTTATAATTATTATTTTTACATAGTTTATGATATAATTATGTTTATTTATTTGTAGGCTCACCCAAATAGGAAGAATATGAGAGATAAAACATTTGAAGAGTATGAGGACCTACAAATAATATTCGATGTTGACTTAGCAACAGGAAAAAATGTTGTTGGCTTAGGAGATCAAACTAATGCACAAACTTTTGAAGTTGAAGATAGTTCACCATCTGATCTATATACTAGAGCATTTGGAAATATCAAAAGTATGGATGAATCGCCACCCTTAAGTGGAGAGAAACTACTTCCTAAAAAACGATCTTAAAGTGGAGAATTGTGAGCATCTAGCAATTTAAGCATGAATAGTAGTGATCTACAAAAGAGTTTTATAGATATGGTTGAGGTTAGCGATCAGATTGTTGACCTTATGCAACAAAAGGAGAAAAGACCTCAACAACTATTGGAAACTATTGGAAGCTTTTCAAGAAATTCTTAACCTCGAAGAAGATGTTCCTTACAATGGATTGGAAGAAATTAATAGGTTGGAGATGTCTGAACTGTTCATCAATATGTCTATCAAACAACGATTGGGTTGGATTAGACGAAAGAAGAATTGAAGTTTTTTATTTTAGCATTTTGTTTTGTTTAATCTTTCCATGTTTTTTAAAATTCTTCCGTTCATAGTTTTTGGCTAAATAATAGTTTATGTTTTCAAATATTAATAACTAATCTTTTACATACAAGGTGCATATGATTAGTCAAACGGACGCATATGATGAGTCATCGATATTAATTATCTTCGGCTCTTGTATATATAAACATTTCTATAATTCTAGTTAATTTGTCTAATATGTAATTATAGTCTTTTTAATTTGAAGTTTAGATTGAAGCCCAAATAATTCAAACAAGTTGTTTAACTGAGAAATTGATTCTTACGAGAATCAAATAGCCACTATAAATATTAGTATTTAATTAATTTATGGATAGTATTTGAATCCCTAGAATAAAAGAATATGCTAAAACTAAAATTTGAATATTTGAAATAAAAAGAATATACTAACTGATTGAAAAATATTTTAGAAATATTTGATATCTTGAGTACATTTCAAGAATATTCTCATAATAATAATTTAGTTTTATTTTAGATTGATTAAAAAAATCATCTCTAATATCTCAATATAATGATGATTGAGAATCATAATTCTTATTCTAGACAAAAGAATGTAAGTTATTTTTTTTGTTTTCCATTCTTTTTCTAATTTTTACTAGCTAGATTTTTTGTCTATATCTTGTATTATAGAACTTATATGGATTTGTTGCCCTGAACTGATTTGTATTATATTAGTCAATTATTTTATAAGATTCAAGATTATTCAATTGATTTTTCAATTTTTCTCTGATAAAAGGTTGCGAGATATAGAAGAAATCCAAATTGCAAGAAAAAGAATTGAGGATGAAGATAAAGATTTTAATATCTTGTATTTATTGGCGACACTGATTGAATTGGCTCAAAGATTGATTGCACATCAACTGCTAATATTTGAAAATTACATAGACTATCCAATTCGTCAGCCATATCAAGAATTGGATATGACTACATACGCGAGGTGTTACAAGCTCACCATTTCCGACAGTTGTATCGTATGTATCCAGATGTGTTTCTTAAGCTTTGTACGCTTATTCAAAGAAAGACACATCTCAAAAATACAAGATTCATTTATTTTGAAGAAATGGTCGCCACATTCCTAATTACTGGCGGCCAAAATTTGAGGTATTGTCATACCAAAGATACCTTTAAAAGATCAAAATTTGCAACAAGTATAAATTTTCATAAGGTTTTGAAAGCAATTAATACAATTGCTCAGAGTTTGATGGTCAAATCAAACCTTGTGACACCTTCGAAAATAAGGGAGAGCACGAGATTTTATCCTTATTTGAAGGTATCTATATTTTGAATTAATCTATTTTTATATTGATTATATAATATTCAGAAAACCAAAGAAAGAAAAATTTGTTTTAGGACTGTTTGGGAGCAATAGATACACATACCTTCGATGGTACCTAGTCGTGATGTTGCTAGCTATAAAAATCGAAAAGGAGTAATATCACAAAATGTATTGGCGGTTTGTAACTTTGATATGAAATTCATATATGTTTTTAGTGGATGGGAGGGTTCGGCTCATGATTCAAAAGTACTTTATGATGCATTAACAAGGAGGACTAATAAGTTTGTAGTTCCACATGGTAATTTCGAATATATTTTATATTAAATTAATAATTTTTAAATATTTAAATGATAAACTAATTATTTTATGTCTAAAAAATTCAAGGAAGTTTTATTTAGATGATTGTGGATTTGCAAATCGGCGTAAATTTCTGGCTCCTTTTCGAGCTACCAAGTATCACCTCCAAGATTTTACTGGCCAAAGGTGTGATCCTGAAAATGCACATGAATTGTTTAACCATCGTCATGCTTCACAGAGAAATCTGATTGAAAGAGTTTTTGGAGTTTTCAAGTCAAGTTTTCTGGTATTTAAATTTGCTCCTCTGTTTCCTTATAAAACACAAACAAAAATAGTATTAGCTTTTGTAGCGTTACACAACTTTCTTCGCAAGCATTGCCGGTCAGATGAATTCTCTCCTGAAGAATTTGTTGAAGTTATTGATGATGAAACCACAGACAACAATGTTAATTCTCAAAATGATGACGAGATTGTTGAGACACAAGATCAAGAAAGAGAGAGTGCTAATATATGGAGAGGAAAAATAGCTCAACAGATGTGGGTAGATGCAACCTCTAGTTAGAATTAGAGTTTGATTTAAAGATTATTTTTGTATTGGTTTCAGTTTAGTTTACTCTTTATTCAATGGTTTCTTAGTTTTTTTGTGTGTTTTCAATCGTTCGAATTCAAAGTTTTGATTTTATGACGTATCAGAATGGAAAGGCGATGTTGGTATGAAAGAGAAAGACTTGACGATATTTGATTGACTCTTTGTAAAACAAACAATTAGTGCTACGATTTTCTCTGTTTGCTTATCAAGTAAAAAATATGAAAGAAAAAAAGAAAAGAGAGAAAGAAACAACAGTAATTTGACTCTGTACAAAACATAAACTACAATAATTTGAAACCAACAATTGTGATCCGAACATGGAGACTTCTAGTGAACGATACCAATGTTCATCACAGCCTGAAGCTCAAGAAAAATAACCAACATTAATCCAAAGAAAACCGTGCTCGATGATTGCAAAAGTGCAAAATAGATTCAATTGTTAATGTTGATTAGTTAAGCGGCCAAGTAAGTAGTTGGTCTTCTTAAAGATATTGAACCAAAACCTTATTAGTGATCATTGAATATGTACTTTTTCCCTTGAATGTTTCAATGTTTTTGGCTTCTTTTCCCTTGAACCAAAACCTTTTTAGTGTTTTGCTCTTTTCTATTGTTGCTCCAAGTTTCTTCATGTGTATGATTGTATATATAAGCTTTGCTTTTAACTGTATGGCAAATGTTCTTGCTTCACATAAAACTTGTTGGACAAAGAGATAGTAAGAATATCAACAATATGATCTTATTCTACACAAATCTGTATATTTCACATTCAAGAATACTGATTTCAAGGAATGAAGACAGAGTAAAGGTTACATTACTAGGAAGAAGAGGAAGGTTCAGTATTTGAGTTTGAGCTCGAGCTCCCGTAGATATAACAGCTGAATCCCCAAAATGTCAGGAGCAAAGATAGAATTTTGAAGCCACTCATTTGATCATGCATCAATATGACAGCAACTATGCTTGTGATGGGAATCTCACGGCATTAAGGACTCCTGCCGTGACTGTGGGTGCCAAAAACAAAACAGCAGTTGCCCCAAGAACACCAAGTTGAAACGTGATTGCACTCCAGACAAGAACTTGAATGTATATAGACTCACCGCCTTTGAAACTCTTAGCTTCATCACGCAGCCCTTGGAGATCTTTACTCAAAACCATTCCAAGAGTAGTAAATACAAAAGCTAAGAGAGAAACCATGACTTGCTGCTCCAAAGCAACGTGGAAGGACCTTCTCCCAAGCAGTTTCACAAAGAGCAGCTCAGACAAGGCAAATATGAGCCTGTGATCCTATTATGTCCCAAAAGAAACCTGCAAAATTTTGGTTGTTGTTTATAATTTTGTACCAAACATAGCTTGAATCCAGTGCTATTATAGCCATAGCAGCAGTTATTATCACAATGGAGTTGATAACTTAAGTGTTCATTGGGTTTTTAACAATGAGATAGCCCAACAAAGCAGAGAAGGCAAATTGCCTCCTAAAGAAGTTGACAAATTTTCCTTGGATTATGTCACTCAACCTTAGACTTAAGTATCTTTGTTCACTTCATGATTTTCTACAAAACTTCAAAGTTAACCATTTAATTTCAATAGGCAGTATCAATAAAGCATCATTATTTCTTTCTCATGTTTCTTCCTTTGCTGCCAATTGTCCCATTTGATCTTTGGTTTACTTCAATTCGGTAGAGTTATTATATATAGATAAATCAGTTTGTAGTATTTAATCTGATTATGAAAACAATGTTCTCTGTAATATATGCAGGATTAAGACCAAATATGGTGAAGCTCATCACTATGAGAACAAATATGAATAAGAACAGATATGTCAGACTAACCTTTCCCATAAGCGATCAAACTCCTACATAGCTGCAACTGTTAGGGTTTCTTAACCTTTCTCTATTTGTTGTTATTAACAGGTTGACGGAGCTGAAATTACAAACCCATAAAGAAGTAGAATGAGAATACAACCAAGTCCAGAAAAAAGGAATCCGATGGAAATCAAAATCCATCTAATTTGACAGTTATTGTTTATTTGGATAACTTTCAAATACAGAAAAATCCCGTTCTTAATCCATTAGGTATGTATTTTAAAATCCCAATAATCCATTATAATCCATTAAAAACCAGAATTTTAAAATCCATCGAAATCCAATAAAATTCAATATCCAATAACACCCCCTTAAGCAAAATCTTCTTAGAAAATAAAATAAAATTAAAAAACTAAGAAAACAAATTTCCCACGTTCTCACGTTCTTAATAACTTCTCCATCTCTTTTCTCTTTCTTTTACTATCTTTCTCTATTGTTTTATATACAAAATTGATGTGGAATCGATTCTGGATAAAGAGATTGAAGAAAGAAAATTGATAGTATAATTGGGGTCAGTCAAATTGGAGAGAATTTGGGGTTTCATGAATCTCGCGAAGGAAGAAATTGTCACCGACTTGGTCGATTGGAGCAGATATGATGTTAAATTCATGGAATCATAGCTCAAAGGATTCCAATTCGTCAGGAATTTTCCTTTAGGGCTTGGACTAAGAAGCACTCTTAGAGAAAACGACGATGCAGACTATTTTATCACACTGTTGATATCGAACAGATTTTCGAATTCAAACCACGACAACCAAGAACGTAAATTCAATTGCCAATGATGAGAAAAAATCTTCCGTGAACAAATTCGATAGCTTAAGGAGAAAAGAGGAAGAAGAGCAAGAAGAAGAAGAAAATGATGGCGCCTACGACGCCATTGACGGAATCAAAGAGGTCTGAAACGAGTAAAGAAGATATATAGGATCAATTCTGAAGAGATTAGGTCCATTGTTGAAGCTTAATTACAACCACGTTTTGGAAGCTACCTGAATCGACGTAAATGTATGTTAAACACTACTCTCTCTCTCTCTAATCTCAATATTTTGTGTTGAATTTTTGATATTTGCTATATTAGTTTTTATTAATTAATGGTAGTTTGATGAGGATGAGCAAAGAAGATTCATATATTGAATTTGTAGAGGTAGAAAAATACTGGGAATGTTGCAGTACACATCTCCAACATCGAGTTACTTCTATTACTTTTATAGACCATTGACCACCCAAAAGAGATCAAAATAATTCATCTGTTTCAATTATTTGAACGAATGTAAAGCTTTAAGCTTTTGCACTCTTAAGCTTGCAAGTGTGTTTTTATTGGGTTTCAACAAGTTCCTTAATACATATCAATCACATAAGTTTGATAGCATTAGAAGTTTAAATCCTTTGATCTTACATATTATTATTTCTTCTGATTTGTATGTTTGGTAGGGCTATGTTGGTTTTCCTTATGGTTTCGTTGAATTTGAGGAAGCAGATGCGGCTCAGAGAGCACTAGAGGTACATATACTTTCATGTCTAAATATAAATCCACTGTCAGCTTTACGCATTATGAGCACAAGAACCAGTCACTGAAAACAACAAAATAGGGAAATTAGAAATCGGTGTTTTACTTAATGATATACACATCTACACCTTTTCTTTGAATTATACATTGTTCATAGCGTTGTACTTTACTAACTCCTAAAAATAACTTATGTGATGAACAACCAGGCTCAAGCTTCATATGTATGGGTATGGCTACGATTGTTGATATTCAAGTATAATATAGCTGGTATTATATTTCCTGTAGCAGTTGGAACACTAAATTGAGGGAAGCAGACACATCACTCTATTGCAACATTTATATGAAATCTAATAATATTGGTCTTACCAGGTTTGACCACTAAACTTGATACCTTTCTATTGATAGTCCAAAGACAAAGTGACAAGAAATATGACAACATTTTAACCATATCTATGTTTAACCATACATGTATCATTAGGATATAAAGATCGTGATAAAAAACAAAGACACTGCAATTTTTTTTTGTCTTTGACCATGAAGAAATCAACTTCCTAGGGAGAAGAACATGTGATGTCTTAAATGAAGCCACTAATGTATGTAACATGTGGTGATCACATTTGTTTTGCGATGATGTAAATTGTTGATAGTATAGTTTGTTTAGTTTTGACTTTAGTAAGTCAAGTTGTTAACTCCTTTTAGAGTCCAAATTCTAGATTCTGCTAAACAACACTTAGATTAACTATGTTGCTATATTTTTCTTCAAAGTAATACTTATCTGAGTTAGTATTTTTTTTTCCAGGTTGCTAATGAAGACCAAGAACAGAAAATGTGGATATATCATTCTTGACAATTTCGTCTAATAGGCCTCTATTAATTCATTTTACATATTAGTCCAGTTTTCTGTTGTTTTAGTTTGTATTAGATAATTTCATATTTCTAATGTTTAAGAGTCATTTGACTTGGTGTTCAACTAAAAATACTATGTTTATGTGTTTATATGTTAATATATACAAAATGTTTGATAATATTACTCATTTTATTTCTTCTTTTTAAACAATTTTTTCTAGTAGGATTTTAAATAGTTATTATATTGTAATAAAGTTTGAAATGGAAAAGAAAAAAAGCTAATTTTTTATAGAAAAGAAAATTGAAACAAGCAGAAAGTTAATCCATAAACAAAACTTTTAATAACAATTTCATATTAGAAGCGTGGGTACTATCCTGTTTATAATTAACTTGTGAAGTACACTTCATTATAATGAAATTCACCATTTATCAAAAAAAAAAAAAAAAACTTAGTGGCGACACGGTTGGCTAAATCCATCTTATCTTTCTTTAGTAATAAGATTATCCAATATTATATTCGAATGATAATTCTAGTTCTTATTTCCGGTTTACTAAATTGGAACTAAAACCAGAAACACTTCACCCTTGTTGCATCATATATAAGGAGACTCAAGACAGACGCTCTTAAACCCTTCCTTCTTCTACTAGTCCATTTTTTGGTTTTTTCTTCGCTGTCTGATGCAGGGTAATCGCGACGGTTCGTGGTCTTTACCCGCCTCCGCGGACAGTGAAAGCGGCAGAGGCAACGGAAATTATAACACCGTTCCCGGTGGATACCTTCCGCAGGTGGCTTCTGTGTTTTCCAATTTCAATCAACCCATTAGATACCCTCTGCCTCAGTTTCCGGCGAATTTTTACCGCCCTAATTTTCCCGATTTATCTAGCTTCTCCCTCGGAAACCCTAGTTTCCAAACCCACCAAAATATCAACTTCCATCGTCCACAAATCCCTCACCTATTTAGCTCTGGCGCTAACTTTTGCCTTCAACCCCATGGCCAGAATAGCTTCTCTTTCCCTCCTCAAGCTCGTCCAGATATCACTGCCTCTCAGAACCGTGGAGCTTTTGAAAGCTCTTCCTTGAAAAGAAAGCGGCAAGAGGTGGTACAGGGGACTGATATTGTCGTCAAAGAGACCACAAAATCTAACTCTGTTCCCGGTGAGAGTGCTAATTCTTTCAACGTTTCGTTAACGGTCCCTAGCCGTGCAGGCATTGATGATAGTGGCGGGTCTCGAATCCATGGAGGGAATGGATCTTCTGACAAGTCTTTCTCAAAACCAAAGCGCAAAGTTGAAGTTTTGCGGATTGATAAGATCGTTAACAAGACGCGTAAATCAGTCATTGCTGCTGGAGAGAGTGTTTCTTCGACTAGAGTGTCTCGATCAGTTTTAGAAGAACTTCAGGCTGATTCTTGGCGTTCCTTGGGTGTGCAAATGCAAGATGTTCCTTCCCTTCGCCAACTTATGGTCCTTGAAGGCAAGGTAAAACTTGAAAAACTTTCTTTTTATTTGTATGTTGATGTTTATCTTTTGCAGAGTTCTATTGTTCCTTTTCAATAGTCGTTACCCTATATATTTCCATGCAACTTCCCTAATCATCTCCAAGCCTATAGTGTACGTGTTTAAGTGCATTTGCGGGGATATTATGATTATGTTTGGACAGATCAATGAATTGGGATGTGATATGTGCTTTTCTTGATGTCTTGTAGATCAATGCATTTATTCACTGCTTTGTTGGGGCTAGAAGAATCGTGACCCTGCATGATTTGGATGTAGCACTATGCCATAATGAATATGTTGATTCTTTCGATGATTTAGAATTGGGACCTCTGCTGCAGCATCCACTAGTCTTACTCTATTTTCCATCCATATCCAGCTCTACTGGCCCTGTTCAGATCACTAGTGAAGAGATAATATCATTTCTTGATAGCTATCTGTACACTTATATGACAGATGATGTTAAGCTCGAGGAATTTCTGAATTTTGTTGCAAGTCAGAAATCAGTGACAGGCAAGGAAAAGCTTGGTGTGCGTATTCAGAGCTTGCGGTATGACATACATATTTTTTGTTAATCTAAAGTTGCTTATGAGTTGAATTATTTTTGATACCATGGTAAGCTTGGTTTCGAAGGGTTCCGCAAGTTTGTATATGATTTAAATCTGTTTGTTTTTTTTGTATTCAGAATTTATGTTGGTTTCTTGGCTTTTGATTTCCTTCTCTTTAGATAATGAATAACTTTATAGTAATATATTGGGGGCTGGAACATTAATGATGTTGTCTGGTTTGATTTATCCCTCTTACGTAGGAAGGAGTAATACAAACCTGCACCATGTGCAGTTCTTGAAAATTGTGAACTAGTCGTTTTAGTGGACTTGGGCTGTGCACATAAAAGTTTTAGCTTTTCCTATTCTTGTGAAATTGTCATTGATCTCATCCCATTTTTTTAAAGTTATTGTATTTGTTACCACTGGGGATATCTTCTTAGGATATTTTGTAATATATAGATGCATATGCTCTTTCTTTTTTTTCTTCGTGGTGGATCTGGATTTGTAAGAGATTATTCGGTGACTTATTCTTTGTATGAAGTTCATTAGCTGACTATATAATTATGAATTTTTGTAGGATGTTTGTATCTTTCATTTTAGATGCTAAAAGACAAGAAGGGGAAACATTGAAAGTCTTACTGACTGAACTGCATCAGAAATATCACATCCCTTCATCAAAGAAACCATGGCAAGATAAATCCCTAACTGTCTGTGAGCGTGCTGACTCATTTGCTTTACATCATAAGGAATATTGTGGCAAGCATACAAGATTTAATTCATCTAGCTCAGATGACAATGATAGTGTTGATTATGAGGTTGAAAATATTTACAGTTCTGACAATATTAATAGTTGTCCATATCCATCTGTTGCGGAAGAAATGAAGCGGCTTGGGGGCTCCAATAAGAAAAGGAAAGGTGAAAGACGAAGTCATGAGACGTCCGATTTGTCCAAACTGCTTAAAAGAACCCCCTCTAAATTACGAGGACAGTCAAAACAAGAGATACCTAAATCCGCTGATGATTCTGAAGCTAAGCAGGTTTTCAGTGTCAATGAGGCTGATTTCAGACTTTCTGAACAAGATTTGAGATTGTTCATTTCAACTTGGAAGGACACATGTAAAGAGCTAAGCATTTCAACGGTATGTTCATGTTGAGATTTTAAGACTGTTTAGTTTATATATCAAAATTAATCTTTTTGCTTGGATCTGCCAGTGAGTACTCTTAATTGAGGTGTGGTGAGGGTGCATGTTTTTTTTTTCTCTTTTTTTTTTTTTTTCTAATTGTCTCTTTTATATTTGTAGTTTGTGGAGAAAATGTTGTCTTTTTACAACTTAGAGGGGTCCGAAGGACGAGCACAGATTAAAAGAGCTAAAGCGATGTCATCATATCCATTTGTTGGACTGCTAAATGTCGCTGTGAGTGGTTATATTACTTTTGTTTAAGATTTTTACATCTTTCCTTTGTGTGATTTTGGTAGATGCATTTTTCTTTGTTTCCTTGCTTGAATTAATTCAATTGGACAGTCTCGTGAGCAATCTCGATTAATGCATTCCTATTTACTTCTAAAATTATCATTTCCAGGGAAACAGCTTCTGTATTTTGACTCCTTATAACGCCTCTTTTGTGTATGCTTTCCACATTCTCGTTTAATCTAACGTCCTCCTAATCTAAACATGCTTTTTGTCTGTGCGACATTTGTTTTTTTTACTTCTCTGTAAAAATTGCTGTTTTCTCCTTTCTCCCAATTTGGATAGGGCAGATAGGTTTTTGGTTACTACATTCAGGAGCTTCCTCCTTAAATAAATCAGCAATTTTCTTCCATCAAAAATGTATTGAAGCTGTTGTTACCTTGAAGGTGCAAAATGATGTGGTTTTTGAATCTTAGGTCTGCGTAAAGTGTGCATGTATTTTTGAATGAAAGGGTTTACCTTTGTTATATAAACTCATTTTCTACTCCACTCTTCCGTTATAGTTTTCTGCCCTGTCCGTTTTTTCAATTTTTATTTTGTTTTCTGTCTTTTTTTTAATCGTTTTTCATACGTTTTTTCCCCCAGTTGCATAGATATTTGATTGTTGCATTGCGTAAACAGTCTCATTCTTCTCGACAACTACCTTTTCAAGCTGTTGCTCTTTTTTTTTGGTTTTTTGTTTTTTCTGTATGGCTCAAGCCTCCTTGCTCTGGCACTGAGATTTAGCACGCTGTTGCAAAGTCTTAAGAGTTGAGTTGAGCAACTGTAGAAGCTTCCCTAGTTCAGGTTTGCTCTTTGATACATCACAATGTCACTGAGGCAGGCCGGATAAGGATAAATATACTACACACGGTGGATGATTCAAAACTCGTGCCCCTGTCACCTCCAGTCCCACTTCATCTGTCTGTTTCCTTTAGATAATTAATTTGAAACCTTCCAACCTTTCAGTTTGCAGAAGTTGCTTTTATGAAAATTCCTTACTGCTTTCTTACACCGGAATTTGACATTGAGTTTGTAGCATCTCACCTTTCTTTCACATGGCTCTATGTCTTGTGCATGAAGCTTCTTGTTCAGGGCTTCAGGAAAAGTCAGCATTGTCTTTTTTAAGTCACTTTGTTAATTCCTGGCACTCATATTTTCCGTCGTATAAATCATCAGAAAAATTTAAAGCTGCTATAATCTTTTAGGTACAGTGAGAAATCTGCTTCAGGAATATCTTCTCGTTCTTCTTATTTTTGGTCATATAGATCCATTTCTTTTGCTGAAGGAAAAAATTACAGATGTTTGGTGTTATAGTCTCGCAACTTTTTTACCCATTTTATTCAGTTTTTTCTTTTAACGTCATTTTTTAATTTGTAATTTTAAACTGAAAGATAACATAATATTGCATCTTCAAACGTAGGAAGTTATTTGAGAATTGATGTGTCACAAGAGTGCAAAATATTTTGTGTATATCGACATCTATCTCTCTTGTGGCCTTGATTTGAGTTACTTTTGGAACGATTTAGCTTCGCTTTTTTTCTGTCTCTCTCTTTTTTTTTTAATTGTTCATTGACTTTAACTTTCTATGTCAGATCTAGGTGACCTTGTTCTATATGATTCTCTACTTGCAACTTATAGTTACGCTTTTACCCCACTGAATAGAATCAGCTTCATTAATGATAAGACTTGTTATTTACAATAAATTATTCCTAGTGCTGTTTAGTTTCGTTTTGAAAGAATGTACGAAAGAAGTGAATCTTCTCTCCTAATATGAAAACTAACTTACTCGGAAAGCATTTCATATCATGTTTAATTGTATCAAAATTGATGAACAAATCATTTAATTTCCTACACGGCTAGCATGACATAAATTGTTAAAGGAAGAGAGCTTTATTAATATCATTTGCTTGCATGCATTGAGTTCTTTTTTATTAAAGGATGAGTTTCCTATACCCATTGTCTATTATTTTTTGCTTCATTATATATTATGCTGCATTTATAGGTGGCCTCTATGAGACGTGGAATATGGGATAGCATATATGATAATTTGCAAATGACGAGCCAAAGTGATACGACTAACACATGTTCAGGAAATCAAGAAGATGAAATAGAGCCAAGAGAAAACAGTGACTTAAGCAAAACTCAGCGTGCTATGCCTCCTAAACACTGTGAGCATACTTTTCTCATCTATCTTCATTTGTGCTCTCTGCATTTTGACTTTTGGTTTATTGTTGTTTTATTTCTTAATTAAATTGTATGGTTATGTTCCATTGTAGTATGCGGAGAAGTACTCATTTTTCCAACTCATATGATCTATAAGAACTATAATTGAATGCGAGCTGTTTTCTTGGAATGCATTATAGCTTCTGTGGCAGTCTTTTGGTGCTTGTCATTTCTCTCGCACATTGCAATCTGATCAAATTTATCTATTAGGTAATACCGTTGAAGAAATTATTAGAAGGATCTCCTTGTATTTTGAGCATCACCTTTCTGGAGAGAAGCACATTAATATCTTTGGGAAGCTACAGACTTGTGAGGTTTTATTGGCAGAGCAATTTCACGTACAGGATTTTGGGTCTCTTGGTTGGGGTGGGTTTTTGACTTTCTTGGAAAAACATATGTTGCTGCTACCAACACAACTTCAAAGGTTTCTAGCTAAAGAATTACAGGAAGAGTTTCCTCTCGAGGTTCATGTGAGCGAGAATTTGTTGACCCTTTTGCTATCGCAAGCTTCTGAATTTTCAGGTGGTAATGTAATCTCTAGACAGATAGTAGCTCAACTGCTTGCAGAACAATTTCCATCAATCAATCTCAAGGTTGTGGGACGAGATTTAGAGCAAAGTTTTACTGAAATCATTGGTAAGAACAAGCCTGGTTCTAAATGTGTTCTCTTTTCTGTGACATTATTGGGAGCTCAAAAACTTTTGACCACTAAGCATCTAGAAGAATCCCTAACATTGGGAAATGATACCGACTTAAGAAGCACCTCTCTTAATGCTGGTTCATTCAAAGAGGTTTTAGATGTTTTTCTTAGAGTTCCGTTGTTGTCAGACATAAAATCATGGTGTCACTGGGATCTTAGGTATGCTCCACGCTTTGGTCCTCTTATGGGGTGTTTAAATGAGATTAATTCAAAAGATCTATTGTGTCTCGTGACAAGGGATGGTAAGATTATCCGAGCAGATCCTTCTGCAACACCAGATTCATTCTTAGAGGCTGCCCTTCAAGGATGTGCTTACCGTACTGCTGCGCAGTTGTTGTCGTTGATATCATTGAATGGACAAACACATCTACCGTGTTCCCTTCTAAAATGCTATGCAAAGCGTGCATTTGAAGTATATTTTGATAACCATTCTGAGGAGATTAAGGTAAATGATAGGAATCCTATTGTGAACATGCATGGGCCAGTAAAGCTCAATACCTCAGTGGACAATATGATAGCTATAGAACGGAAACCTAAAGTTGATAAAAGTGACTACGCTGCCTCTAAGTTTCTTCTTAATTGTCTAGGCTATTTACCTGAGGAGTTTCACAGTTTAGTTGTTGATATATTGCTATCGGGACTATGTTCTGTTGTTAAAGATGCTCCTACAAGAGTTTTGTCTGCATGCGAGCACGCAGAGCAACGCATCATGCTGCATGATGCTGGATTGCTCCTAGGCATTGTTGAGTGGATTAATGATTACCATAAGTTTTGCTCATTGCTGAATTCTGCAATAGTGGAAAATGCTTATTCCAACTTAGATTTTGGTGCAGCTTTTGTGCAAAAAGAATTGGAAGACCTAATTCAGACCGAACAAAGAAGCATGGGCATATCAGAGATGTCATGCGAGTACAAAGAAGAACCCCATGAATCTTGTCACGCTTCTGGTGTTGCTGGGACTTTGTGTGTTCCTGTTGGGGAGGCTTCCGTCCAGACTACACCTGAATTTCATGGTAATCCAGCGTCTGTTATTGAATCAATCAGACGGGAGGAGTTTGGTCTGGATTCAACATCTTCTAGTACTGAGACGAGTATGCTGCAGAAACAACACGCTCGGTTAGGAAGAGCACTTCAATGTTTGTCCCAGGAGTTGTATTCTCAAGATTCACACTTTATCCTTGAACTCGTGAGAAATCTGGCCCTCTTTTATTCTTTGTTCATAATCTTCTAACAAGCATGCTACTTGGGTTTGCTTGAATTAATAGTTGGTGCTATTTTTTTCATATGTGGTAACTGGTCAATGTTTGCTTTATCTATATACTTACTATGGGGAGGGTTGATGAATGAATATTCTAATCCCTTTTAGCCCTCTAAGGGACAAATTGTATGTTTCGTTATCATTATTCCTGTAAGCAGAGAGATTTAGTGGTGTTTTTCCATTTGTTAACTTCTTACTTTCTTGCTGCTGTTGATTCAGGTTCAAAATGCTGATGATAATAAGTACCCTGAACATGTGGAACCTACACTCACATTCATTCTTCAAAAGACCGGAATCGTTGTTTTAAACAATGAGTGTGGCTTCATGCCTGAGAACATTCGGGCTTTGTGTGATGTTGGTCGATCCACAAAGAAAGGATCTGGTGGATATATAGGGAAAAAAGGAATTGGCTTCAAGTCAGTGTTTCGGGTATGTACAAAGCGGTTTTCATTTTATAGAGTATGATTTTGTGGTTTATGTGACAGTTGAACTATGCTTAAATAAGTTTAGGATAATTGTATGCTAAGCGAAGTAATGTCAATTCAAAACATTTTTTTTTCCTCAAGCGATAAATTGTCATATCATATTCTTTCTCAAATAACCCCTCCTAATGCTTTTACTTGGGTTCACTTTCCAGGTTTCTGATACTCCTGAGATCCACTCAAATGGTTTTCATTTCAAGTTTGATATAAGTGAGGGTCAGATTGGGTATATTTTACCAACTATTGTGCCTCCTCATGATATAGAATCGCTTATCAGCATGCTCTCTGGCCAGGCTTTACAAGTGAAAGATGCAGGATGGAACACTTGCATTACACTTCCTTTCAGAGCCACTGATTCCGAAAGAACAACAGTGAATCACATTGAGCCAATGTTTTCAGACCTTCATCCTTCTTTATTACTCTTTTTACACCGCCTCCAGTGCATAGTATACAGAAACATGCTTGACAATTCTCTCTTGGTCATGAGAAAAGAGGTTGTGAGTAAGAATATCGTAAAGGTTTCATGTGGGGAAAATAGCATGACATGGTTTGTGGCATCAGAGAAATTAAAGGCTGCCAATCTTCGTGATGGTGTTCAGATGACAGAGATTTCCATAGGATTCACTCTCAATTTGCTTGAAGATGGAACTTACAGATCATGTATGATTCAAGAACCAGTTTTTGCTTTTCTTCCTCTACGAACTTATGGTTTGAAATTTATTATACAAGGGGATTTCATTCTAACGTCATCAAGAGAAGATGTTGATGAAGATAGTCCTTGGAACCAGTGGTTGTTGTCAGAATTTCCAGGTTTGTTTGTGGATGCTCTAAGGTCGTTTTGCAGTCTTCCTTCTTTTGCCCAGAATCTGGGTAAAGCTGTGTCCTCGTACATGCAGCTTGTACCTCTTGTCGGGGAAGTGCATGGGTTCTTTGCTTCTCTCCCTCGTTCTATTATTTCTAGATTGAGAACAACAAATTGCTTGCTGCTTGAGGGAGACTGTGAACACTGGGTTCCTCCTTGCAAGGTTTTAAGAAACTGGAATGAAAATATAAGAATTCTTCTTAAGGATGGATTGCTTCAGGAGCATCTTGCTTTGGATTTTTTGGACAAAGATATAGTTTTGTCAGATTCCTTGTCAAGGGCACTGGGCATTGAAGACTATGGACCGAAGACTTTGGTGCAGATTCTTTCATTGTTGAGTCACAAGAAAGATTATCTGCAATCAATGGGCTTTGTATGGTTATCGTCTATTCTTACTGAACTTTATAGATTATTCCGTTCTTCTGCGCATGGTAGTATAGAGTTAGGTATAGATAAGACTCTTATAGACAACCTTCACAAGATCCCATTTATTCCCCTGTCAAATGGTAAGTTTACCTCTTTAGATGAAGGCGCAGTATGGTTGCACCATGACACTACTGAGAGTGATCTTGGTGATGTACTTGATGCATTTCCTATGTTATATAGAAATCTCCGAACTGTTGATCATTCCCTGCTTTTGGCGTCTTCTTTTGATGAAATATCTGTTGTGGATGACCTTGTAAACATGCTTTGTGTAATTGGCGTTCAAAAGCTGTCAGCACATGAGATCATCAAAGTGCATATATTACCATCTTTCGAGGCAAGGAGTATAGGTACACCAGAGGGGTTGATGGTTGATTACTTATGCTTTGTGATGACACATCTACGATCTGGCTGTCATATTTGTCATAACGAGAGGAAATTCATTATCTCTGAGTTAGAAAGCAAAGCTATGGTACTATCTAATTATGGGTTGAAACAGCTAGGTGAGGCGTCCATTCATCTTGGACAAGAATTTGGAAACCAGGTTAACATGAAGAAGCTTACCAAAAACTTGGATATATCGTGGCATGTGGTTGATGGTACCTACTTGAAGCATCCAGCATCAAAACATTATGCATGCGGATTAAAGGAGTGGCGGGAATTTTTTCAAGAGATCGGAATAACTGATTTTCTTCAAGTGGTTCAGGTTGAAAAGAGCATTGCTGAATTCTATTCTGTTTCACGTTGTGAAAAATATGATATTGACTTGTTAGCACCCGGGATAGCCATTAGAGATTGGGAATCCCCAGAACTAGTTCATCTCTTGTCTCTCTTGCACAAAAGTAATGGCCGCAAAGGTTGCAAGTATCTTTTGGAAGTCCTTGATAAACTGTGGGATGATTGTTACCATGAAAAAACATCTGTCAACTATAATTCTGGTACGCTTGGTGTCATCAGATCATCCGAATCTTCGTTTATGAGGGTAATTTGTGATTCTCAGTGGATAGTCTCAAGCATGGACAACAAATTGCATCTTGCGAAAGATCTCTATCATGATTCTGATGATGTGAGAGCAATACTTGGTATTAATGCTCCCTATGCAGTTCCTAAGGTTGGTTTAGTTTTTTTCTTATTAATTTTATAATGTGCTTTGCTATTTCAACATTTAGTTTTTAAAATAAGCAGTGGCTTTTTAGCATCTCCAATGAACTTAAAAAATTACATGGATGGCACTTGAAAGTTTATTAAATGTGGTAGTTCTTTGTGGGGCGGGGTGTTGTTTTAATATTTTAAACTTTGCTAGGTATGATTACCATCATTTGGACCTCATACAGTATCTTACTCAGCGGAGTTCTTTCACCTATCTGTTTAACCTTCTTTTGTTCCATCCTCGCGCTATTTGGGTTACTTTGGAACAGGTTACAAGTGTCAAGTTACTTAATGATATTGGTTTTAAGACCAAAGTTTGCCTTGATGATGCTCTCGAAATCCTAGAAGCTTGGGTACACTGTGGAAACTCTTTCAAATCAAGGTAGAGTTACGTAGCAATCTCCACTTTGTGCTTTTGTTTTTCTCTACCACTTCTTGTTCCTCCTTAATTAATTTTGTGATTTTACTAACTTCCCTGAGCCAAAGTTACTTTTTCCCTATCCACGTTATTACAAATTAGAAAGTTTTTAAACTACTTTGTACTATCGCGCATTGGAACATTTACTGCCGATACATATGAATCATATGTATGATATTATGCTGGTGATTTGATTCTTTTTAGCCCAAAAGTATAAGGTCTGATGACATGAGAATTGAGTTCTATAATATAACTTAGTGCCTTCTATGGTAAGTATAAACAGGGACCGTTGATTTCCTAATTTATCGTGTCATAAGCTTTTTATATTCTTTATTACTGCAACATGCGTCTTCCAGTCAAGTATTTGTCTCTCCATCCCTTTTATGACGCCAAAAACTTGTGATGATGATGTGAGAATGGCAATCTTTAGTGATGCATTTTCTAACAATGTACAATGTCGTCTTTCATTTTGCAGCATCTCTGAAATTACCAGATTTTACAAATTTTTGTGGAATGAGATGGCTGATTCAAAGCAGAAAATTACTGAAAAGCTCCGTACCCTCCCTTCTATTTTCGTCCCACACGAAATTGGGAGTAGGCAGAATGATCTGATATCTGGAATGTTCTTGTCACTCAATGATGTTTACTGGGATGATTCCGCTGGTGTTTTAGCTGGGATAAAAGAGATCAGTTCACAGATCAGTAGTGTTGTAGAATCATTGCATAGGAAAACACTCTGCAATATCTATCCAGGTCTCCATGATTTTTTTGTGAATGGGTGTGGAGTACCTGAGACGCCTTCTTTTCAAGAGTATCTTAAAATTTTAGGGCAGTTTTCACATTATGTCTCGCCCTTACGTGCTGCCAAAGCTGTAAGTTATTTACTCGAGTAAATCAGTCTCATCCTGTTTATATTCTTTTTTGCTTAGGTATTAAGTTCTTGTCTAGGTCTTCAAAATTTTCCTGAAATGGAGTGATGACTTAAACTCTGGAAAATCTTCCGAAGATGTTGGTTATCTTAAAGAGAAACTCTCAGAACTCGAGTACACTGTGCTTCCTACTGAAAATGATAAATGGGTCTCCTTACACTCCTCGTTTGGTCTCGTCTGTTGGTGTGATGATGAAAAGTTAAAGAAGAGATTTAAAAAGAAGGATAATATTCAGTTTATTTACTTTGGAGATAATGATGAAGAATATGTGCTTCAAGCAAAAGTGTCTGCACTGATGCACAGCTTGGGCATTCCAAGTATTTCTGAGGTAACTACTCTTCTTGTTGCACATATATTTATTGGATATGCAAGCACTTAGTTTTACATTTAAGGGCTTCTTAGGGACATTAGATGTGACCAGGAACGCCAGAATAAGCATTTCTTGAATTGTGTTTATGCAATTAATCCAAAACCATTTGCAGACCATCGTCCTATAGCTTGCATACGAGGGTAAAATTTATGTGTTTATGTAACAGTAGTTTCAGATGTCTCATCTACAATTTGATCTATGGTTTATATATACCTTTTTTCAGATGGTGAAGCGTGAAGCAATATATAAAGGTTTGCAGGATAATAGTATAACAGTGTCACTTGTGAACTGGGCTCTGCCTTATGCTCAGCGATATATCTTTACCCAACATCATGAGAAGTATACCCAAACCAAAAAGACTGTCCATAGTCAAGTCAAGCGTCTACAAGTCTTTGTTGTTGAGAAGTTATGCTATAGAAATGTCATACCGCAATATGGCATTAGCTCTAAAAAGGAGTTTGAATGCAGCTCTCTTCTGCAGGTATTTCGTCGTTCTTTTGTGTTAATTGCAAGAATTTATCCAGTATATCTTGGGATTGTACGGTGCTTTGACATTGGCTTTGAGGCTATTTCAAAGTCATCTCTGTTTATATGCAAGTAGATTCTGTTATAAAAATCTTGACTGGGACAATGGTTTTGTAATAATCTGAATTGCTTATTGCCTATGTGGATAATAAGCTTGTGATTCGTCACTGACGTTTAATAATTGTGAGAAACTTTAATATTCTACGCCAGTCCGATGCAAACTCCCATATTTGTTGCGAAGAATTTTGATTCGTTTACTGACATATTGTATGTTTGATCATATTTTCTTCAGGATAAAGCACTGTACACAATACCACGTCTGGATTCCCATTCGTTGTTCATGGAACTGTCTCGTTTGTTTTTCAACGGAATATCTGATCTGCATTTGGCAAATTTCCTTCACTTGATCAAAACAATGGCAGAATCTTGTTTGAGCGAGGATCAAATGGAATCATTCATTCTGAAGAGTCAAAAAGTTGATCAGATTCCTGATGGTGAAAAGATCTGGTCCCTAAAATCAGCTCTTAGAGCCAAGAAGAAAGCTGGAATATCCTTGAGCTGGTTACCTTCAAGTTCCAAAAGAGGACATGATTCTAGCGAGACCCACAGTGATGATGCTAAACAAGGGCTGGCCTCTGGTCAGCTTAGCAGCGGCAAAGAGGATATAACACAAGATTTTGAGGAAAAAACACTGATTGAGATAACCGATACCAACTTAGTTGCTGAATATGGTATATGTGAAGGCATAAGTTCACAAGCTAGTGAACCAAACACATTTCATTCTATGCAAATGAAGAGTGGCTCAGCCTTAGGGAATCAAGCTATGCCCTTGAATCCAACTCTTCCTCATGAATGGAACAATTTCTTCTCAGGTAACTTCAGCGAAAGAGATCAGCTTCATACTGGCACACCTTGGGCTGCACAAGCACAACAGACCGGTAGAAAAGGTGAAGAGATCGCTTACAGATACTTTGTTGCAAAATACGGCAAGGAGGCTCTGGTTAGGTGGGTTAACGACCAGAGTGAAACAGGTTTACCTTACGACCTTTTGATTGAAAACCGAGGTGGTAAAAAAGAGTATGTAGAGGTAAAAGCAACGGTGTCTACAAGGAAGGACTATTTCAATTTGACAGTGAGAGAATGGCAATTTGCAAGTGAAAAAGGAGAGAGTTACATAATAGCTCATGTTTTGCTAGGAAACAGTAATGCAATCCTCACACAGCATAGGAACCCTGTCAAGTTATGTCAAGAAGGTCATCTCCGCTTATTGATTCTCATGCCTAACCAGCGAAACGAGGTCAACCTTTCCTTTTAAAGTCAGTACCTTTCTCTGTAAAATTTTATTATATAAGGAGATTAATTTTTCAGTTTATCTCTTTTGTCATCGTTTCTTATTTTATTTATTTTAAGAAGATAAAATAAAAATCTGGAAAAACTCTTTTGTCATCGTTTCTTATTTTATTTATTTTAAGAACGGTAACAAACTTTTTGTTTTTCGTATCACCGAAAATTTTGAGAAATCGGAAGTAAAAATGATGACGATAGAAACTCCATTAATGTCTAACCTGATCTTTCCAATATTTATGTTCTTTCTAACCCGACTTGGGAGCTCACACAGTTGCCACAAGGAGTCAAATCAAAAAGTAATCTCCAAGAAGTTGGGGAAGTAAGAAAACTCAAAGCGAAACTCTTGGCTAACTGTTATGCACAAAGCTACATAATGTGTTTGGAGTACTATTGCTATTGAAGTAAGCTAAAATCAGAGATGATTTTGCTTAAGGGAGGGAATGTTGGAGTTAAGATGGAGTTAAGGTGTGGAGAAGTAAAACTCTTTAATTGCATTCAATAATATGAACGTTACGTCGCGGTCTTTAGCCAACGTTTGCTTATGAATAAAGGATCTTAGTTTTCTGAAATCAACACTATATATTAACTACATTAAACACAGTGGTCACAATATCGTCACTAATAATTTGCCACGATTTTATGACTACATTAAAGTTTTTCATAAAATATGAATATTTAAATATGTTATGCAACTTGAAATGGACATTTTAATTCTACAATACAAACTTTATTAAAATTTGCTTTTATAATATGATTTTAAAAAGGACGGATTACTAAAATAGGACAAAATTTACGTTTAATAACTAGAATATGATGAAAATACCGTGGACTTATTGTTGGTTAAATAATACTAAAATACCCTTAGTTGTTAGTGTTGAGAATAAAGTATTTACGGTTATGTAACCGCGCTGATCAAGTCAAATCTTCTACATACTTTGTAAATATTTGGCATATTTTGATTATTTTTCAACATAATTTTTAAAATATAAACTGGTGACGTGACATTTAAAAGCCGCTACGACTACATAAATATTTGTAGGTAATTATGTCTCCTAGTTAGGGTTGTCAAAATGGGTAAACCCAACCCAACCCAACCCATTATCCAAATGGGTTTAAGTGTTAATGAGTTGTGGTTAAATCATTACCCATTTACTTAATGGGTTGGGTTGACCCATTACCCATTTAATTTAATGGGTTTAGACGGGTTCGTGGGTAACCCGATAACTATTTTTTGGAAATATAATAGTTTAATTATTTTATCTTTTATAATAATTGTTGAGATTTTTCGGATATTTGTTTTCATTTTAATACTTGAGTTTAGTTGTTTTTACAAATAGAGAGAAAAAAAGAGGAAATAAGTATAAAAGAGGAGAGAGAGGTAACGAAGAGGAGAGAGAAGTAAAAAAGAAGAGAGAGCGTAAAATGAGGAGAAAGAGTAAAATAAGAAGAGAGAGTAAAATGAGAAGAGAGAGAGTAAATATAGAGAGAGAAAAATAGGAGAGAGTAAAAAGAGAAGAGAGTAAAATGAGGAGAGAGAGTGAAATGAGGAGAGAGAGTAGAAAGAGGAGAGAGAGAGTAGAAAGAGGAGAGGAAGAGAGAGTAAAATGAGGAGAGAGAGTAAAATGAAGAGAGAGTAAAATGAGAGGAGAGAGTAAAAGAATAGAAAGAGAAAAAGACGATACGGTAAAAAAGAGGAGAGAAAGTAATAAAAGAGAAGACAGTAAAATGAGGAGAGAGAGTAAAAAGAATAGAGAGAGAAAAAAGAGGAGACATAAGTAAAAAAGAGGAGAAAGAGTAAACAAAGGAGAAACTAAAAATGAGGAGAGAGAATAAAAAGAGGAGAGAGGGTAAAAAGAATAGAGAGGGGAAAAGAGGAGAGAGAAGTAAAAAAGAGGAGAGAGAGTAATAAAAGAGAAGAGAGTAAAAGAATAAAGAGAGAGTAAAATGAGGAGAGAGTAAAATGAGGAGAGAGAGCAAAAATTTAGAGTAAAAAAGAGGAGAGAGAGAGTAAAATGAAAAGAGAGAGAGAGTAGAAAGAGGAGAGAGAGTAAAAAATATAAAGAGTTAAAAAAGAGGAGAGAGAAGTAAAAAAGAGGAGAAAAAGTAAAAAAAGAGGAGAGAGAAGTAAAAAATAGGAGAGAAAGTAAAAAATGAGAGAGTAAAAAAGAGAAGAGATAGTAAATGGAGGAGCAGAGGAGAAAATAAAAAAATAGTGAGAAAAAGAGAAAAGAGAGTAATAAAAGAGAAGAGAGAGTAAAAAGAACAGACAGAGAAAAAAATGAGGAGAGAGAGTAAAAAATGTAAAGAGTAAAAAAAAGGAGAGAGAAATAAAAAAGAGGAGAGAGTTAAAAATAGGAGAGAGAGAGTAGAAAGAGGAGAGAGAGTAAAATAAAAAGAGGAGAGAAAGTAAAAAAAAGAGAAGTAAAAAAGAGGAGAGAGAGTAAAAAAGATAAGAGAAAGTAAAAAAAAAAAAGAGAAAGAGTAAAAAAAAGAGAGTGAAATGAGGAAAAAGTAAAAAATAGTGAAAAAAAAGAGAGAGAGAGTGATAAAAGAGAAGAAAGTAAAATGAGGAGAGAGTGTAAAAAGAATAGAGAAAAAAGTAAAAAAGAGAAGAGAAAATAAAAAATAGAGGGTAAAAAAGAGGAGAGAGAGTAAAAAAGAGGAAAATAGTAAAACGAGGAGAGTGAGGAAAAAAATAAAGAGAGAAAAATGAGTTGGTTTGTAATTCAAATTTTAAATGTTAACAAGTTAATGAGTCAACCCGTTTCGACCCATCAAACCATTAGAATTCAAACTATTCAAACCAAAAACCATTTAACTTATCAACCCATTAAACTTCTTAATCCACTAGGATCAAAAATTTCAACTCTAACGGCTTGATGGGTACGGGTTGGGTTGAGTTGACCCATTACTTTTTATCCATTTTGACACCTCTACTCATAGTTATTTATTTAACAAAACATAATTTGGTAAGTATGTTACCGAATCAATATCTATGTGAATAATTCTTGGACATAAGTATGCAAAGTAGGTTTTTTTTCCCTTTGTTGGTCAAACAAAAGTTTGCAACATAGTTATGAAATTTGAAACTACATAATTGAATCAAATAGTGTGAAATGTTTTCACACACATATATATATATATATACATATAATTCTGTAACATACTTACAAGCGCAATAAATATGTTACATGTTTTTTAACTCTGTAACACACTTATTATCTCATTAACATACTTCTGATGTCCTTCATATGTTACATATTTGCGTTTGTGAAGAGCTACATATTTATTTTGATTAGATGAAAGTAAAGAGTAAGTGCAGAGATTTTAATAACTTGGAATAGAACATTTTGGAATTACTACATACGAATGTGCTTGACTACAGTTATATTTAGAATGACTACATACATATTTTTCCACATACTTATTCCTTGACTACAAACTTATTTTCGTTTGTAAAACTCAATCAAGGAAGCTGGATTCAGAACTCTTAGTTCTCAACAAGTTCAATAAGGAAACAGAAGGTTACGATTTGATTATGGCAAACAATGAATTCTCATTCAACAAATGTGATCACAAAGAAATAGATTTACAAGATACCAAATGTTGAGATCAAAATCTATTCATACAAGCCTCATAAATGGTCTCTCCCTTTATTCTTACCTTTGAGGTTCTATATGTTCTCTTCTAGTTTCTTAATTGATTCATCTTTAGCAATGTGAGCTGACACCAGTTCTTTCCTCTTGTATGGAACGAAGTCTACCACAAGACGGTAGCAAGAAACCAGGAAATAGGAAACCCACAAGACTCTGAGTAAAAGTGGTAACTTTTGCTCCTGAGAATCAGTATTCACACCACACAGAAAGACAGAGATAGCACCCCAAGCAAGGGTAGCAAACAGAAGATCTAAGAGAACCCAGCCATTTGAATGCCAGTTGACGAAACTTAACAAGAGTAAGTGAGTAACACAGAATAAAACACAGATAATGAGAAACAGCACAGAAGAAATAGTTTACTATACAATAAAGACATTTTGTTAATCCCTTGATTTATGAATCCATCACTATATTCACAATCAACCCTCTTCTTGCAAACCCATGAACCAAAAAGGATGAGCAGAAACACTAGATTCAAGATAAAGGAGAGAGCTGATAAGTAAATGGAATGGAGAAGGAAATCAAAAGGATATTCCATCAGAAAATGAGTATTGACTACAAAAACTAATCTTGTCACTGATATTTATAAGCTCCTGAGTCAACAAATAATTATAGTTTCGAAGACCAGACGAGCACAAGATAAAATTATATATATATATATATATATATATATATATATATATACCAAATTACCAAAGACGCAACAACCTGCGAACATGAATGAATCTTATAATTTTCAAAGTCTTGCAACCAATACCTTGGCAGAAACTTCTGTATGATAATTCTCTGGATATTCAATCACAAATCTAGTGGATAACAAATTGAGAAAACGGACCAGTTAGAGATATAGACAGAAAAATAAGCAGTAGGAATTAACAATCAATTTACAATTTCAACTTTACTCTTTCTCTCTCACTTATCTATCATCATCGACAATCTTCCATTGATAAACGAACCTTCGAAACAGCTTTTCCTCTTTTCAAGCTTTTTCTAGATTGTAAATCACCACTCTCCGATCCTATAGAAGAATTCTATAATGGAATTTTATTTTAACCTCTGTAACACAAGAAAACTAATATCTTGACCTATTAGCGTTATTTCTTCATCTAATTCCATTTGAACAAATAGTGTTCATGGATTTCCTGAAGCATTAAGCATCTAAAAGACCTAAAATCAACTGAGAGACCTCATATAACAAGAAATAATAATAGCAAGATCACTAGACTTTGTCCAAATAAACCAATCAGTCAACTACAAAGAACCAAATAGAAAAACCTTTTAGGATTCGAATGTAGAGATACTCACCGAGAGAAAATAATGGTGGGCAACGACAAAAACGATGTTTTGTCCTTTGTCAAGGATAGCTCGTGAAACCGTGTAGCCAAAATGATGAGGATCCCACCATCCCGACGAGTAAAACCAGTCTCCTTCGTCTCCTCTGCAAAAATGATGACGTACCTATGACTCAGGTCTGCTTAAGAAAGAGTTTAGAAGAAGAAATCGAAGACTACGAACCAAGACAAAACTCACGGGCAGTTGGATTGGGGCTGAGGAGAGGGAAAGAACTAGATACAGAGCTAAGAAGGACAGAACTAGATGAAACACACTTTTTTTGTTTGTTCATAATAATCACATGTATCGTGATTAAATCGAGTTAATAAGAAAATTCGGTATTTTCCTACCCAAAAAACTTGTTATTTTAGTAAATCTAATTCTATTCAATAAATATAAATAAATGTAATTGGTAGTCTATTCCAATATATTATCATTTTAAAATATTTGTTCTCACTCCACTGCCGAAATCGAACATTTCAACAATTTTCCATTTCTGCTCAATCTTCGTGTACATGATTAATTACCCATTCTCAACCTTTTTTTTTCCTTTAATATTGGATCACAACTAGGCGGTCTATTAGCTAAATTTCTACATAATGTAAACACTAGAACTTGACCTCTAATTATATAATGATGTTTTTAATAAATTTATCACATGTCACTAGACCAATGTCACTTCATTAACATTTTATCTCTTTCCAATAAAAATTATACTTTGGTAATTTTTATATTTTTCCTATGATTTTTAGATTTAACAGATTCGGTTGGGAATTTTAGATGGAATTTTATAATAGAAGTTATGAATTTTTAGAAAGTAGATATGATATGGAATTTTTATAATAAGTTTTTAGGAATCGTTTGAGAATTTTTGATAATATAAGTTATTGCTGTTTATATGTTAGTATTATAATTATAGATGATCATATAATTGTTTATACTATTATATATATTTTCTAATTATTATTTGAATTTTAAGATAGTATAAATTTTTATATGATGTCTTATCTGATATACATATACATTAATATGTAATTAAATAAATACAGAAAACTTAATGATTATAGAATTTTTTTATAAACTTTTAATATGAAAGCTTAGGTGATTCTATGAAACTTTCAATTTTTAGAAAATTTTATATGAAAGTCTATGTTTATAGATGAATATATGAATTTTTGTTATTTTATAACTTTTAATATTTTCGTTTTTTTTAATTTAATTTCTAATTATGTTTTTTTGTCAAACAAGTAACCATTAAATCGAAAATAGCTCGATGCATAGCTTAAGTTCTCCAACTAAAGCTAAGTAGGATTCAATTCACCACATGATATCTAGCTAAATCAAGGGCAAGCAAACTATTTTCGTACTTATTTCTTAAATTTGATTTTCTAATTTTTAATTATTTAATTTAAACTAAACTAGATGATTTTCCCGTACATACCTGCGGGCATAATTTTTTTGTTTGTAATTTAATCAGTTTTTAATTTTTTCCTATTTCAATCATTTGTATTTAATTTTTTATAAATATATGATAATATAAAATAGTTAAAATGATATCATTTTGATACGTAAAGGATAAATTTTATATAATATAACATAAAATAAAATAAGATACATTTTATAACAATAATAAACTAAATAATAGATTTTAGTGACCTAATATTTAATTAATGATATTATACATATGATTATGTTAATAAATGTTTTTATAAACGTTAAAAATATAATTTATAGTTCTAACTATATTTATATGGTAACATTCTATACTTTTTATTTATGAACATGTAAATTCTAATTATTAAAAATTCTAAATCCAAAAGTTCAAATTTTCTAGAATTTTATTATTCATTTTTTTAACATAGAGTCATAAACATGTATAAATTAGTTTTTCTATGTTTTAGGAGAACATACTATCAAATAAGAGGGAATTGCAAAAATGTTATTCAAAAGAGGACATTCTCATCATTTCCCTCATTTTTGGACATTTACATAAAATGCCCCTCATTATGAAAAAATGACAAAAATATTTTTAGATTATTATTACTTTTAATATTTATTCAAATTTTTCCTGCCAAAGAAAAACATTTCCCCTCCCTCAAAAAAAAAAATTTCCGCCAAAATTTTTTCCCTCCAAAAATTATATTTTGCATATAATTTTTTTCTCCCAATATTTTTCCAGAAAATTTTTATAAGAGAGTTTAAAAATTTCTTATAAGAGAGCTTATAAAATTTATAAAACTTTATAAGAAAGCTTATAAAATTTTAAAAACTTTATGATAGAGTTTATAAATTTATAAGGCTTTACAAGAAAGCTTAATAAAATGAAAACTAACCGTAAACATCGCTTGACCTACCTCTCGTACTGCTCCCAATCAAGCATGTTGGATTGTGGAGGGAGGAGCTCAGCCGAGTTCCTAAGAAAGCGCATCAACTCGGCACTTTCTAGTTTGCAGTCTGTAATCGGTGCAGACTCTTTGAAACCATAATCAAAGCTGAAATCGCTAACAGCTTTGACCCTAATGCTCAAAGGAACCTCAATCATAGAAGTAGGCTCCTTGCGTTTTTGTGCTACTCTCATTGCAGTATCAAGAGCATCAGCACGACCTGGCATCATCCTACAACATCTAATGACCTTGTCGCTTAAACGTTCAGCAAAAGAGAGTGCGATGAGTTTATCTGATTTGGCAGAGTCAGGCAACGATTTCTATTTCTTGAGCCTTTTTTCCCGAAGAATTGGAGGCCCGAGCAGGAGATGTAGTTCTGGCAACAGGAACGTCCCTCAATTTAACAAGAGTTTTAGTCTTCTTCTTCTTCTTAGAAGATGGGGAACCCTTGAAACCCTCCACAATCGTCTCTTCTGAGACAATCCCGGTAGCAGATGCCAAAAGAGTAGCTTCAATGGTAGAAGCCGGTAAAGTAACTTCTGCTACAGGAACTGAAGGAATAACGACCGGGCCTCCCAACTCGGCCCCAGAAGTCTCAGTATTTTGAAGGCAAGTAGCCTCTACGACATCACTCACTGGGGGAATAGGATCCCCCTCAGCAAGTGACCCAGTCCCGGTGAGATCAGAAGCCGCCTTATCAAACAAAGCGTCAAGTCCGTCCACGCCGCTGGGCATCTCAAAATATTTAACACCCATCTCGGTTTGAAGAATTCCTGCAAAGGAAAAAAAGATGACAATGAGATTCTGAAAGATATCCTCACTTAGGAAAATCAAAGACTACCTTTTGAATAATGAGAAGAGACTCTCTCGAGCAAACTGGCCGGTAATCTCTTCCAATGCAATCAAGGAACTCCGCGACGTCAAGTTACTACTTTATCATGGTTAGAAGCTAGCGGGCAATTAGAAGAAGGTAACACTATAGAAGATGTATGAAAACAGTAAGTATACGAGTCGAAAACTCAAAAAGAGAAAAGTACCGAGACACCTGGGATGTACCATAATTCTTCTTCCAAACAATTCAAAGTGCACATTGACATTAGCAACAATGTTTGCATCACAACGGAGAAAAAAAATGTCGATTCTTCCAATTCGAGATCTTGGAAGGAGCGCCATCCAAAAATCAACACCCGGTTGCTACCGTGGCAAAGAAAGTTCCTTTAGGAGGGGTGGACTGGCAAAAAGTCAAGATGTCCTCGAAGAAGCGTCTACAAACCCAAACCCTTGACTCGGCTCCAAGAATTAGCAGACCCAGGATGTTTATAATCCCAGCAACCTCGAGTTGACACGATGCAATATCCCGAGCTTTATAGTATTCAGAAAGGAGATTCGGAATAGGAAGCCACATCCTTGTTTTCGTGAACCACTAATTGTAGGCAGTAATAAAGCCATCCAGAGGGGTCCATGGTCTCTCGTTAGAACCGGGAATATGGACATCAACATTCCTCATCACCGGACATAATTCAGTAACCATGTCCAGTTTTGTTTGAGTAATCACAGAAGGACGGACGTCGAGAGAATCAATCCATCTATCTCTCTATTGATCAGGCAGGAAAGATGAGATAGAAACAGTTTGAGGAGGAATTCCCGAGCTATCACCTCACATCTGAATAACGATGGCCTCCCTAGAAACCACTGAAATCTCGCTCAGCGTTGCTACTCCTGGCAAGGAAATCAGGTTCAGCGCTGTCGACCCCTCCAGATGACGAGGAAGTAACAGTCCGAGAACTCTTGGATGCCGATTCGGAACTCGATTCTATTCTAGTTCTCCCCATTATGACCAGTCAAACTTAAAAATATATATTATAAAGACGTCTCGGCACAAGAAGAGAGAGAAAGGATGAGAGAGAGAAGTTACCTTTGCAACTTGGATGAAGGTATATAGAACAAAGAAACAGAAAGGGGTATTTATACAAATTTACCGGAAATTGAATTGTCGAGCAATGATGACATACTAGTAGCCTGTTAAACCGCCCTAGTTGCCCAAAGATTCCAGAAGCAGATAACTTACAAACTCGGAAATTCAACATAATTTTCCGTGTCTGGGGGGACAATTGTTGGAGGTGGATCCGAGATCTGACTTTGGTCCACGAGAACAATCGATAACCGGAAAATCACTAAGTCATGAAATCGAGTAAAGAGTCATCTCCGCTCTCGGTTGATAACTCAGAAAGATCTCTATTCGGCTGATCACTGAACGAGAAGAGTTGCAATTTATCATCGAAGAAAAAGGAAGTTTTTCTAATTCGGATAAGGAGAACTTCTGAAAATCTAGTAAGAATCTTTCCATTTTTATGAAAATATAAACAAATATAATCTTTCCTATTTTCAAAAGATTGTAACCGTCTCTATGATCTATAAATAGAGGTGGAAGCCCTTGAGAAAATGACACTTTTTTAGCACTCAAGAATTTGTAATAAGAACTCAACCTGATCACTTCTTACTCGAGCAATCTCTTTTGAATCTCTTTGTGCTAAATCCTGTTCGAAAACACGTGTCAAAATCCTACATTCAAAAAAATTTCTGTATTTATTAATTTAAGAAAAGATAAAACAAATTTTTAAATATATTCTTTTAATATTTGGTTCTATTACAAAATAATTATCTTTGATTCCAATCCTAACCGAATATAATTATCTAAATATTTTCTAAATAGAGGAATTCTGATAAATGTCTTTTTAGTGTAATCCTTTACAAAAGTACCCCTTGAAATTTATCTTTTCAAAGATGCCCCTCATTAATAAAAAATCACAAAAATACCTTCAAAAATTTGTTTATAATTTTTTAAAAAAAAAACTTTTTCTTGCCAAAAATAAATTTACAGCCAAAAAAAATTTACGGGAAAAAATTTATATTTTATAAACTACTTAACTTATTTTTTAATTTTGTCAATTTCAGAACTTTCCAATTTCAGTAGCCGAATCTACAGAAATCTCAGTGAAGAAACGTTTCCTGTTCTAAGAGAGTTAATGAGGCTTTACAACAAACAGAAGTGTGGTTGTAATGGAGAAACAAAAAAACTTTTTGTATTCCGATAATGTGAGTCATTTGTTTGGTGCAAATAATGACATGTCTTCATCTTTAGCATGCCATATTTGTTTATAAGATAGGCAAGTTAGATTTGTATTTTGCTATTTGCACATTATGTAAACTTAAAACTTCATATGCTATGTAATTTTTATGATATTTCAGATGTAATTTCGTTTCTTATAAATTTTTAAAGATATTTATAGAGTCCTTATAAATTTCTAAAAAATCAACTTTCACAAAGAATCCAAAAAGAGACAAATAAAGACTCATTTAAATTCTTAAGTTGAATACTTTTTTCATCTTTCTCATTACTAATTTACTCTGATTTTTAATGATTGTCTTGTGAGCCTAATCCTTGTCATGCGTAACAGTGTGATGTAGAAGTAACAACACGCCTACAGAAGAAGCTCATTTTACGGAGCAGCAATTATCTTTTGATTTGTCAAAAAACCCTTATGTTTCTTACACATGTAGATGATAATATCATAAATAAAAGAAACTCTTCATAAAACCTGCAACAATAAATCGATTTAGACCTTAAAGTGAAATGATGATATCTATGTCGGTGAGCTAAAAGGGTCATTATTACTCTAGTTACTTCTTGTTATACGGCTGCTATGATATTTCGAATTACTAAGCACATGAAACCATTGGAGGAAGCAGAAATGTTTCATGTCGAAGAATATTAGGAAATTCAACGTTCCTATGCCTGAGTTGGAACATATATTAGAAGGCCCGGTTGCCTCCTGATGGTTAACTATTAAAGTTTTTTTATATGATTTTATAAACCATCTTATAAATAACTTAATATTCTACACAAAAACTAGAAAAAGACTGTTTGCTGCTTCATATGTTTTTATAAGACTTTATAAACCATCTTATAATTAACTTCATATTCTACATAAAAAAACTACAAAAAGACTGTCCGCTGCTTCATATGTTTTTATAACATTTTATAAACCATCTTATAAATAACTTAATATTCCACATAAAAAAACTAGAAAAAGACTGTTCGCTGCTTTTTATTTCTTCCAGTGATGTCCAATTTCTTTCCATCTTTCACATACTTGTCATATTTTGCCTGCATATAAACATGGTTTTTAATTTTATTATTACATACTCAAAAAATATTTGTGTCTTAAAATAAGAGAAGAATTTTGACAAAAAACAAGAGAATCATATGAATTACCTTAAGTTCTGTAAATATATATCCAGCTTGTTTGAAATACTCTTTTTGTGGAACCTTGTCTGGGTGAACCACCAACACTGCTTTCTTGTAGTACCTAGTAACATTATTACCTTCGTGCAATGTCTTAATGTCAACGTTACCCTATTTATTGTTGGGCCAAAGAACCTGTAATATAACATTTGGTCATAATAATA
>OVBA01001888.1:0-38881 GCA_900406435.1 Lepidium aucheri
CTTTCTCTACTTTCCACTATGCTCAATGATTTGATAGCTTAGACCCAAAAACCCTTTTTATCACCTAACCCACCATCACTTTCCTTCTTATACACTTGTTTCCAATTTAGAAGATGTACTTTCTTTTGTTCATTCGTATCACCCCAAAGAAAAGATCAAGAAATACGGTCCAATGAAGATAAATTCGATGTCGGAAGCATAATAGTGCTCATGGTATGACCATGAATTGATGATAGAACCAATTTCATCAAGGTGACTCTACCGGCTAAACTCAAACTATGTCTCTTCCACCCAACTAGCTTAGACGATACTCGTTCAAGGACAATTCTGAATGTATCCTTATTTACTCTCTTTTGCAGCACCAGAATTCCAAGATGCTTCCCAAGATCCTTTGTTGACTCAATTCCACTTGCAGAGCTGATTGCTAATTAGTGATCCCCACTCACATTCTCTGAAAAATAAATCTTCGATTTCTCAAGATTTACTTTTTGCCGTGATGCAGCACAAAACATATTGAGAACTCGATTGATTACACAACTCTGCTCCAAAGAAGCATCCGCAAAGAGTATTATGTCATCTGCAAAGCAGATGTGTGAAAGCATTGGTCCTCCTCGAGATAAACACATCGGTTTCCAAATACCCTAACTCATTTCTTTCTCGATCATGTGACACAACCTTTCCATACAGAAGACGAACAAGTAAGGTGATAAAGGATCACCTTGTCTCAGTCCTCTGGCAAGGGGAAACATTTTGGTTATCTCTCCATTCCATAAAATCTTCGTACTTGGATTACTTACCGTTTCCATGATCCATTGATGTCGTCCCTCTGGTAAACTAACAGCCGGATCGTGTCATCTAAGAAATCCCAGCGAATACGATCATATGCTTTCTCTAAATCCAACTCAAGCAACATCCAGCCTTTCTGCCCATGTTTTCTACGCATGGAATGCAACATTCTTGCACAACCACCACATTATTTGTACTCAACCTTCCCAGAATGAAATTGGATTGGGTTGGTTTGACAACTTTAGGCATAATTGATTTCAAATGTAACCCCAATGTCTTGGTAATAATCTTAAAGAGCACATTAAACAGACCAGTTAGTCAAAGTGAGTTATTAGTTTGGGTTTCTCCACCTTTGGTATAAGCACTACCAACGCATCATTTAATCCTCTCGGTAAAACTCTAGTTCTAAAGAACTCCAAAATGAAGGTACATACCAAATTCCCAACAGTATCCAGCACTCTTGATAGAAAACCGGTTGGTATCCATCTGAAGCTAGGCCTTATATTTACCCATTAGGTGGACAACTTTCTCGATCTCCAAACTTGTGAAAGGTCGAGATAATTTTGCCAAATCGGAGTCCGATAAAGAGATAAAACCCTCTGATAAAAGGATAGTTGTCGTGTTATCAATATCATCAAGAGAATAAAGATTCTTATAATACTCAACAACTATACTTTCAAGCTTAGCACTGTCTGAAATCCTAGTCCCATCACTTTAGTCCCATCTGATTTCTTCAAGGAGTCAATACGACTACACTTTATTCAGATAATCGTAGAGGTACTAAAGAAAGAAGTATTTATGTCCCCATAAGAGATCCACTTTTCCTAAGATTTCTGAAACCGTACAATCTCTTCTTGCTCTAAAATCTCATTCAGCTTCTTAATAAGAGTTGTTCTTTTGCTAAAAGTGAGTTAGACAGCGCAACATCAGGGGCACGTTGAACTGCCTCAATCGTGTCTAAGAGCTTAGCTTTATGTTGCTTTATATATCTGAAAACCTCCCAATTCCACCTTCTAAGGTTCCTTTGTAACCTCCTCAAATCCTCAGGAGTTGAGCTCGAAGGATCTCATGAAAGTTGCATCATATCTTTAAATTCCAAGTGAGTAAGCTAAGCAGCTTCAAACCAAAATAGTCTCCACCGCGGGTCACAAAAAATTTTTGGGTTAAACTACACAAAGAGGGGTATGATCTGAAGATAGAAAAAATAAATGGGTAATCGAAGCATCTTGCAACTTCAACCTCGCAGAAGCAGTGCATAAAACACGATCAAGGCGCTTTGTCACATATGTAGATTCTCAGTTACCTCTCCGCCAAGTAGAACGATTGCCAATAAAACCCATATCGATCAGACTAGAATCATTGATCCATCTACCAAACTCAAGAGAATCACCTATTAGCTGACCATTACCACCACAATTTTTATCAAGCCTCACAATAGAGTTAAAATCCCCACCAACAATTAAAGGTTCTGAAACCTTAAGTATCACTTCCCATAACTTATCCCAGAGTTCTCTTCTTCTAGTTACTCATGGTGTTGTATAAACCACAATAATATCAACGATCTCCACACCTTCCACCAATCGAGCAAAAACATATTGATCTATAGAATCCACAATCGTAACTGTACCCACTTCATCTCGCAATAATAATCAAATCCCTCTACTTTGGCCTTCCACATCCACTCGATGAGAATTTACAAAGCCTAAATTTTGACAAATACAACTAGCATTGTCCCATCCTGCATAAGTTTCCAACAAAGCCAAAAAATCAGCCTCCCGGCAATTACAAAAGGTGCAGTTTATCACCATGAACAAGAAGAAAGTAAAAGGAACTACCAGGGCATAATATCATGCTCCCATCGACTAATCTGGCTTGGCCAGAATGTGGTCAATTTCCAATAGTCATAAGAATTGCGTTATGATACAAATACAGAGGGAGTTTCTCAATACGCACCCACACAGGTGTTGTCATAATATTATGCTGAGTCAGATCAAAATTAGGAGTCCAGGTTTGGACTAGAAGGTGGCTCCCAAATATCCTCCATGGGTCTCCAAACAAGGCATCCAAATACTCTGACTAAACCGCAAAGTAAACCATAAAGAAATTGCATGGCAGATCGATGATGTGCATAGACCCCGATGGATTCCATAATTCCCGTAGTTTCTTATACATCGCGGTGATGTTTAAAGATCGTCCTAGGACTTTGACAATTAAACAATTTTCTCGTAAACTATTCATAGCATCAATCACATCATGTTCCACAGTAATCTTTTGTTCACCCTCTTTGTCATTAGGAAACATGACTTGCATGCAAGACAACACAAAATCATCCTTAATTTGTCGTTTAGGGATCAAAGTTCCACCCATGAATGATCCTGCAACCTTTTTCGACCACATTGTGTTGCGATCTATTGGGTCTCCAAGTGGTCGGTCCTATTCTTTGGTCTCAATCATCACCGTATCCTGTGTACAAAGATTCGCAACCTTAATGGCCTCTTCTTTGTTCATTATCGTCTTTGGCTTAACAAATGTACCATTTCCTTTCTTTTGCCTTCAGTCCATTGAAAAGTTTTACAACACTTATTATGTTTAGTTTTTGTTATATAAGAATTTTGATTAAAACTCAATAAAATCACAATGCATATATCAAATCCGATTTTTTCTAACAATAAATGGAATATTTATTAGGACTTTTTACTTAAAGGGTCCTTTGAACAAGGTTTAAATAAGATAAATATTTGCCTTATTCTAAGATTTCTAAATCAACAAAGATGATAAAATTCGGATCTATTAGTCTATGTAATATTTGTTATAAAATTATTTCTAAAGTTTTGTGTTTGAGGCTTATTAGTCCAATTTTTGAACCCAATCAGCCTTTGTAGCTGGCAAACTCATATCAGATAACATTATGATTCCTTAGGAAATGTTTCATGCCCTCTGCACTAATAAAGCAGTGAAAGTAAAATTTATGGCCATTAAAATTGATATGAGCAAAGCCTATAATAGAGTCAAATGGAAATTTGTCGATAGTTTGCTATGTAAACTAGGTTTTAGCGATAATTGGACCTGATGTATCATGCACTGCATCACTAGTGTAAAATACTTGATACTTTTAAATGGATTACCCAGCGGTAAAATAATACTGCAGCAAGGTTTAAAACAAGGTGATCTTTTGTCTTCCTATATCTTCATTCTATGCACAGAAGTTCTTATTTCCAAACTTAGACAAGTAGAACAAAATAAGCTGATTATAAGTATCTCCATAGCAAGAGAGAGCCTAGTGATATCGCATCTTTTATTTGTAAATGACAGTTTGTTCTTTTGTAAAGCTACCAAAGATGAGACTACACAAATTCTAAAGCTTCTCAAAGAATATGAGATAGTATCATGTCAACAAATTAATTTTGACAAATTGTCAATTCAATTTGGACATGTTGTATATGATACACATAAACCAGAATTATTCCCTATCCTCGGGATTAACAAGGTAGAAGGGATGTGTTCCTATTTAGGTATCCCAGAAAACATAAGAGGGGCTAAAACAAAAGTCTTTTCCTTTCTTAGAGAGAGACTCCAAGAAAGCATTGGTCTTCCAAATTATCAACAAAAGCTGGTAAGGAGGTTTTAATTAAATCTTTCTTGATGGCCTTACCAATATATGTTATGACATGTTATCGATATAATTAAATTTAGAAATAGCGAACTTTTAGTGGTCAAATTCAAAAACTCCCAAAGGGATTCACTGAAAGAAATTCCAAAAATTATGTAAACCCAAATCCGAATGTGGTTTGGGGTTTCGGGAATTAAAAAGAATTTCACTCTGCCCTGGTAGCCAAACAGTTATGGTGATTACTTAATATTCTGATAAGCTATTATTGCCATTGGCTAAGATGAAAACAGGGAAACGTTCAGGAAGAACTAAGAGAGTTGCAGGTCTCAAAAAAAGTGGTAAAGGAAGGATTAAGCATCAACGCAGAGAATCTGAGTCAGGAAGTGGATATGTTCTTTAATCAATAAACTGGTTGTCGTTTTATGTGTTATTATTGCCGTTTTATTTCAGATACTTATGTGTGGTTGTATTTAAGTAAAACCCTAAAGTTTTGGAAAGTTATTCAGGAATTAATATCAAATTATCCAGCTGTAATTTTCTCCTCTCATTCTTCTTCTTCTCATATCTATTTTCCTGTCTTCTCTTCTCTAATCTTCTTCTTTCTTCTTCTTCTTCCTTAACTTTAATACTCTTTCTATTTCTTGTTACAGATATAGCTTAAGCTATCAGTAGTATCAGAGCAATCGATCGATGGCAAACAAAGGAAACCCAGAATCAAGTCCAGAAGACGAATCTCAATTGGGGAAGCTTCAACAGACAACATCGGACCTGTTGAAGGTATTTATGAGCTCAGAGGCAGACCACAGGGCACGAAGAGACGCCAAAGATGAAGAGAGAAGGCTTCTCCGAGAAACATTGTGCTTACTAATGAAGAAGCTGGATCAGCCTCTGGATCTAGGGAAGAAGCAAGTAGATGAGACAATGGTGTCATGCGCTCATATCGGGGTTAAAGACCCAGGAAGGCACCGGTGGACTACTCACCACCACCGTAGAAAGATTTTGGAGACGGATTGCTACCGTTACCTCTATTATCACTTTCTCGCAAACCAAATCAGGGATCTTCTTTGTTTAGGAGGTATCATGAATCTAAAGATAGCTATGCTGCTTCTGGTATTGAGATTCCAGATAAGAAATGAGAGCTACCTATGTTTTAGGGTCAAGATCCGGATGATTGGGTTTTAAGAGTGGAAAGATGATTTGAGAGAAACCGAACTCAAGAAAAGGAGAAACTGAGTATGGTTTTTAGCTGTATGACTGGGGATGCGATACCCTGGCTGAAGTTGATGCAAGATAGAGAAAACATTAGCACTTGGGAAGCTTTTAATACCAGTTTTTAACAAGATATAAGGAATCGTTTGGTGGAGACCCGTTTGGCAAGCTGCTTAACCTGAGGCAGACAAAAATAATAAAAGAATATAGAGTGGAGTTTGAGAAGTTATCTTCGGAGTTACCTGAATTGTCAAAATCTTCATTGGAGACTATGTTTATAAATGGCCTGAAGAGGCATACTCGAGTGAAACTATTGACAAATAGAATAACGGGACTTAATGAATTGTTTAAGATGGCAAACTTGCTGGAATTTTGGATAATGAAGAGAAAGAATATATTCGAGGAGCAATACATACTCTAATTAGGGCCAAAATTCGCGACCTCATTATGTGAACACTAGTCGGGGTACATCAATTGTACCCTACAAGAAACCAGAGACAGGGGTTGTTGAAGGGAGTGTAAAACAAACTGAACCAGAAGGTCATAGAGGTATCATTAACCCTTGCAGAAACTGTGGAGAACGATTTTACTCTGGTCATTGTTGTCGAACACATCAACGCCTTAAAGCGTTAGAGATGTCTCAGAAGGAGGAAGTAGAAGTTCCTGGAGATAATGGGAAAGAACCAATGGTCATAGAAGACACTCTAGTGTATGAAGAGGTTTCATTATTAGCTCTTTCTGGTCTCTCAGACGAGAAATCCTTGAGAATGTAGGGTCTATCGTTGAGTGGATAGTGGCAGTAATAATAGACTCAGGTGCCACTTGTAATTTCATATCAAGATCTGGTGCTGAAAACAATGGATTGAAGATTGTGGGGAATGGACAGATTGTTTATGGGCAAGGAAATTGCAAGAATATGACAGTGACTATACAAGGAATTGACATCACAGAGGATTTTTGTTGTTTTGGTTTGGGAACAACAGATGTGGTGCTTGGCTACTCATGGTTAGCTAAGTTAGGAGAAACAAAAGTTAATAAGGGATTACACAAACTGCGGTTTAAGAGGGATAACAAATGGTGGTTGATACTACGACTTTTAACCCTATATCCTACTCCAAGTGCACAGCAAACAAAATAGTATTTAGGGGTTGAATTTCATAGAGAACCGAATTACACTTTGTACTTCTATCAAATCTCAAGCTATATCAATCAAAATCAGAGAGATAGATACTAACAACTTATACGTAAATGTAATCAATATACTAAAGCAATTGGGTATCGGGTATTCATTTGGGGGTTAGAACTCTTGTCAGGAAAACTATTCATGAACTAATCTGATCTTATTCTCGGCTTCAACATAAATAAAGATAAACCAACTCTCGCTGAATTTACCCCTCTACAAATAATCTAAAGGTCCTAACTCTCGTTAGTTTTAGATTATAAGTAGGCTTTATTGTTTAGGTTCAACTACCCACAACCCCAGCTAGCATCAACTCTCATTGGTAGTAAAGGAATTGCTATTCTAATCTAGTTCTGGTTCTTAACAAGCTTCTGGAACGTTAACAAACTAAAATCATTGACTAGGTGATCAAGCTAATCTATGCATTAAACTCAAGTATTAGAAGGAGAATCTTCTAATTATCAATCCTATTTGTTCCCTAACAATTGAATTCTAAAACCCTAGAATCCCTAAACTCGATATGAAATCTATGTCTGACATAGAGTAATGAAAAAAGTAAATCGTGATGAATTAAAATTGAAATTGCATAAAGAAATATCAATACGGTTCATAAATTCTTCTAAAGTATAAAGAGATCTTCTCCCTAGTTTACAAACTCAAAAGCTGCTGTAAAAATCATTCTTCTCAAAGAAAAAGACGATGATGCCAAAAATAAAATAGGAAAAGAGTATTTATAGGTCTTAAAACAGGAGCTGAAAAATCGTGGAATTAGGTTTCTCGAAGAGCATTGATCGATTGATCCTAGACTTGATCGATCAATCCTTGGATATTAGGTCGATCTCTCAGAAGCCAAGTTGTTCTTCAGATCGTGCGCATTTTCTTTGTTAAAGCACTGATCGATCGATCCTTGTGTTGATCGATCGATCCTCCCTCTCGTGGAGAATACCAGAAAACGCTTCTATCTTCTTCAAAGTCCACCTTCAAGCATGATTCCAACTCTGAGCATTTTAGACCTGAAATCTCAATGAAACACAGACAAATTTCCCAAATATGACCATAATAATGAGCTTAAAACCGATAAAATATGAGGTACATCAATTCTCCCAAACTTAACTTTTTTTCCTTGTCCTCAAGCAAAGAAAGAAAAAACTGTAGGGAGATCACATCTCATCAGACAAATGACTCTCTCCAGATCCTGCACATCAAGTCCAAAGTGATCACAAGAGTATTACTTATCAGAATCGAGACCACCTTGTACTTCCCCCAGACTCAGCAAACATCACAATCTCGCGTCACAATTCAAACCAAACAATCAGATTATCCATACTGACTTCCTAATAAATCTAAGTACAGTCTCAATCGAGGGAATATTGATGAAAAGGTAAAAAATTCCCCTTTCTACTCCCTAGACTACCTTCAATCTAATTCTATCTCTCGCTTTTCATAAAACCAATTCTTCCCTGACTAACTAGGGTATCATTCTTTTTTTTTCTTTTTTTTACTTGGCTGATTCTTTGGTAACTCAAGAATATACATGAGTTACTTCATTGGAATTTCCCTTGGTAAGCGAGTTAGTAAAGTGAAAAGGATTACATCATTGGATGTATTCTCGGAACCGTCTAATTTACTTTAAAAACTGGCAGCGTCACTGGGAAACTTTTACCCTAGGCTAACTTCATGCAAAACTTAAAATGAGTACCATCAGAATCTGGCTTAAAATGCCTGAAAATGATAAAAAGAGAAACAGAACCAGACTTAAAAGAACATCTTTCATTGAGTAAAGAGAAGGAACATACCTGATGTATTACCAATTCCCTTGACAAGAGGATTAAGTCGGGTTAGGTGTAAAATCAGCATGAAATCCTCTGAAATTGAGATGAATGTGCTCTAAAACTGAGTGTTGCTTTGTCTCTAGGTTTTCCAATAATCGATCGATTCCTGACAAATGCAAATCAAGCGATACTCAGTCCAAGATAATGCTGAGAAAATCGAAAATCAAATACTCTGATGTCATACTCAAAAGCTCAAAATACAGAAATAAATGAAAGAAACAGTCTGAAAATCGATAGTGCAAAGGAAATATAAAAGAGAAAAGGCGTTAGTCAATAAGTATTCTCCCCTAGACTTACTTTACACCGTCCCAGTGTAAAAATAAACCAAAAAGAAGACACAAAAATGCATAAGAAACATAAGAAAGCAATAAATAGTCCAACATAAAACGAAAAGAAACTAAAATAAAGATAGGAAGTAGCCGAGAAGCTACTCGGGACTCTGGCTTTCTCGATCCCCTAGTGCTCAGCGACGTCTAGGGAATCGATGCTCCAGTGGCTGATTATCCTCATCATCATCATCTGATCGATGTCCAGCAACATCCGGTCGACTAGTGCCAAAAGGCGCGAGAGGCATAGGGACAGGCTCATCTCTCTCAGCGGGAGGTGCACTTATACATAAAGAAGTTGGGATCTTCCTCAAAGCATCCCAAAAATCATTCTCTGAGTTGATCTCTTCCTCCACTCATTCTCGACCTTCCATTCTTGAAACTATTGATCCGTAAAGTCCGGTCAGTAATGTGGCAATCCGAGTTCTTCCTCAGGAAACTAGGGAAGCAAAAATCCTGAAGGTTGAGCAGCAAAAGGCGCGGGTGGAGCAAAGATTGAAGCTCGAGCTCTCCTAGATCTAGCACAAGGTGCAGCCTCCTTTTCCTTAAGCTTTCCGGAAATCTCTGGATGTGTCAAATCTGGCCGAAATACAATATTCTCCATGTAAGTAACAGAAGTGACGTGAGGAGCACGAAGAATGATATACATCATCTGCGGTGTGTCATCGAAGAACATCCATTGTTTCTTCTCCAGAAAATATCTGAATCTGGCCAATGCAGTAGTACCGATCAGATCAATCTTCTCAACAACCTATGTTTGATTAAAGTATAATCCGTGAAACCTGAAGATCAGTGTTAGGAGACTACCTATAGGTTCAACAAGTTCTTTCCTTGGCTCTCCTCTAAATCTGGGCCACAGATCGATCGATCCTTAAGTTGATCAATCGATGTCTGCTCTCAAGAGCAAAGAACGCTCGATCCTTACCTTGTATGTCGTGTGACAGATCGTGCGGTAAATCTTACCTTATCACTCGATCGATCCCTATTTCCCAATCGTGCAATGGATCGTGCGGTAAATCTCACCTTATCGCTTGATCGATCCCTACTTCCTAAGTTGTGCGATGGATCGGGAGCTTCTTTAATGACTTATTGCTCGATCGATCAGTGCATGTTATGTTGTGCTATGGATCGTGCGGTAACTCCTATTTTCTTGGATCGGTCGGGCTGTGCTTGTTTGGTCACGCAGTGGATCATGCGTAAACTCACTCAACTCATTAATCGATCTATCGTTGTATGGAACAATCGATCTGTGCTCTCCGACAGCTTCATTTCTTTGAAAAAAACACAAAAAAATGTATATAAAGTAAAATGAAAAATGAATCATAAACTACCTAATAGTGGGTTGCCTCTTACTCAGTGCTCTTTTACTGTCATTAGCTTGACTCGGATGCCATTCAGATGGCGGAACTGCTTGAGTGAGGTTTGCTCACTCCTTGGACACTAATCTCCTTGATGATGAACTTCTTCAGCTGTTCATTTTTCCTGTGAATTGTCCTTCCTGAAGCATCCAGCAATACAACAGTTCCATCCCGGCATATCTCCTTAACCGTGTAGACTCCAAAAGTATCAAAAGCCAAAGCTACCTGCAAAGACTTTGATAACTAAACCTTTAACATCACAATTGCAGAATTTGTCAAGACGATAAAGGATACAAGTGTCTTGACGTTCAGCTAAGTCCTTCTCATGTTCGCGAAGTAACTCATACTCCTCATCATAGTCATTGTCTTCTTTATCTTGTTCTGCAACTTGAGCTGACGATTTAGCGCTCACTTGCTTCTCTTTACCATCTCTAATCATCCCACAGAAATCACTTGGTGAAGCTCGAATTGGATATGAAACATCCTTGTCCACATTCTATAACACAACTCTCTGGTTAACGAAATCTAACTTGGCACCAGCTGTGTTGAGGAACGGTCTTCCCAATAAGATCAAAATAACTCCTTATCTCGCCATTTCAATTACAGTAAAGTCTGTAGGGATTTTGCAATTCCCAACCAGAAGAGTGAAGTCAAAAAGTCTTCCCCTAGGTACCTTAGAAGATGCATCTCCAAAAGAGACGGATGAGTTATGTTCCTGCATCAATTCAATACCAAGCTTCTTCATAGTCTCCAAAGAGATAACATTGATACTAGCTCCTGAATCACATAAGGCATCACTGAAAACTAGCCCTCCAACTCGACAAGGTATAGTGAACTCTCCTAGGTCTTCGATCTTCACAAGCTCCATAGGGTATGGAATAGGAGGCTTGTACTTACTGTCAACTGAATTCCCAACTTAAGACTTGACTACATTGCATGATTCCTTGGGATCTTCTCAACTTTTCCAGGTAAATCTCCTTGTGGACGCTTAATGGCTTTAGCAGTCTGAGCCACTTGAGTGTCTAGCTTCTTGATATGCATAGAAACTGACTCGAACTTCCCTTTCAAATCATTGTAGATGTTGTCCATCTTAACATTAAGCTCTCTTGTAGTCTTTTATTGTTCAACAGCAAGTTGTTGAATCAGAGCTTTGATTTCTTCGTTTGATTTCCCTGAAGCTACTACTAAAGGTTGTTGTTGTTGCATTGGTGGCGGCACATAAGGCTTGTATGGCCTTTGATATTTGCTTCCTCCCGCATTCGGAACAAACAACTTCTGATTACCCCATCTCTGACCTGAATTTTGAACGAATGGCTTTTCCTAAAAAGGTGATCCTTGAGGCAATGTGGGCGCTGAAAAGTAACATCCTGAGGATTCTCAACGTTGTTGCTCCTATAGAAAAGGTAGTTTGGATTATGTTCCGTGTTCTGCCAGTTGACACAATCGACCTCCCTTTGGTCTTCAGAAACAACCAGATCATCTTGAACCTGAACCACTTCTCTGCAGTCTTCAACTTGGTTCACACTCCTTTGATTAACCCAATTTGCTCGGATTAGCATATCCAACTTCTCATCAATGTCATCGATCCTCTGAATCTCGACATTGTTAACTATCTTGGTGCGATCATATTGTGGACAGTGACTACCACAACTTGCAGCCAAATTATCAATCAAAGTGAAAGCTTCACCTCTAGTGTTTGTCATAAAGTCTCCATTGCTGGTAGCATTTAGTGAGTTCTTGTACTCCCACTCGATTTCACTATAGAAAGTGTTGAGAAGTTACTCATCCGAATACCCATGGTGTGGACAATCTCGCTGGTACTCCTTGAAACACTCTCATGCTTCATTCAGAGACTCTCCAGATTGTTGCTGAAACGATGAAATCTTGCTCCTAAGAGCTGCAGTCTTTGACTTAGTGTAGAACTAATCAAGAAATGCTGCTCAAACCTGAGCCCATGTGGTGAGTGATCCTGGAGGTAATGAATGCAACCACCTAAAAGCTTTTTCTTAAAGTGAATGATGGAAAAGCTTACACTTCACATAATCTGCAGGTACACCGTTAGAGCTTGTGGTGCCGATACATCTTCGAAATTCTCTATGTGATCCATAGAATTCTCGCTTGGAAGTCCATTGAAGACATACTGTTTCACCAACCCAATAAGTTGAGATTTGATTTCATAATCATTCTTCTCAATCGCAGGACGTGGGATGGCTGAGCGATTCTGATAGTAGGTGTGTGGAGTGTCCATGTCACCTATCGCTCTGCGTTGAGCAGGCTCTCGTGCTCTCCTAATCTCAGCCAACTCTCTCTGCAATTGATGCACTGCTGTGGCCATCTCCTGCAGATTCTGTGCTTGATTCTTTGGAGGATTCATATTCCTAGCTTTTCTTTTTTCTCTTTCAACTCTTGCAAGCTCTTGATTATCCAAGTTAAGTAGATTTTCATAACCTCGACTTTTGGTCATACACCTGAAAAGAAACAAAAACAAACCAAAAAGAAAAATGTGAATAACGATATAGACTTGAAACTGTAGACAGAAAATCAAAAGGCAACTAATGGTTCCCCGGAAACGACGCCAAAAACTTGATACTACGGGTTTTAACCTTATATCCTACTACAAGCGCACAACAAACAAAATAGTATTTAGGTGTCGAATTCCACAGAGAACCTAATCACACTTTCGACTTCTATCAAATCACAAGCTATATCAATCAAAATTAGAGAGATAGATACTAACAACTTAAACGTAAATGTAATCAATATACTAAAGCAATTGGGTATCGCGTACTCATTCAGGAGTTAGAACTCTTGGTAGGGAAACTATTCATGAACTAATCTAATCTTATTCTCGGCTTCAACATAAATAAATATAAACCAACTCTCGCTGAATTTATCCCTCTACTAATAATCTAAAGGTCCTAAATCTTGTTGGTTTCAGATTACAAGTAGGCTTTATTGTTTAGGTTCAACTACCCACAACCCCAGCTAGCATCAACTCTCGTTGGTAGTGAAGGAATTGCTCTTCTAAAATCATTGACTAGATGATCAAGCTAATCTATGCATTAAACTCAAGTATTAGAAGGAGAATCTTCTAATTATCAATCCTATTTGTTCCCTAACAATTGAATTCTAAAACCCTAGAATCCCTAAACCCGATATGAGATCTATGTCTGACATAGAATAATGAAAAAAGTAAATCATGATGAATTAAAATTGAAATTGCATAAAGAAATATCAATACGGTTTAGAAATTCTTCTGAAGTATGAAGAGATCTTCTCCCTAGTTTACAAACTCAAAAGCTGCTGTAAAAATTATTCTTCTCAAAGAAAAAGACGATGATGCCAAAAATAAAATAGGAAAAGAGTATTTATAGGTCTTAAAACATGAGCTGAAAAATCGTGGAATTAGGTTTCTTGAAGAGCATTGATCGATTGATCCTAGAGTTGATCGATTAATCCTTGGATATTAGGTCGATCTCTCAGAAGCCAAGTCGTTCTTCAGATCGTGCGCATTTTCTTTGTTAAAGCACTGATCGATCGATCCTTGTGTTGATCGATCGATCCTCCCTCTCGTGGAGAATACCAGAAAACGCTTCAATCTTCTCCAAAGTCCACCTTCAAGCATGATTCCAACTCCGAGCGTTTTAGACCTCAAATCTCAATGAAACACAGACAAATTTCCCAAATATGACCATAATAATGAACTCAAAACCGATAAAATATGAAGTACAGCAACTGCTAGTAACAGGAAGCTCATAATTAATAAAGAAACAAATCTCTTTGAAATCATTGGAAACATTACCAGAGGAAGGTGATGAATTATAATTGCTGGAGTTGACAGAATTGTTTGATAAACCAAAACACTTGGACCAAGTGAATAAGAGTGTAGCCATTGAGAGGTTATTGCAACAGTATCGTGGAGTGTTTCAAATGCCAAGAGGTTTACCACCGACTTAAAATCTAGAGCATGGAATATCTCTCAAGCACGCTCTACACCGGTGAATGCAAGACCGTATAGGAGTTCCTTTAAGCAGAAGGATGAGAATTAAAGGCTTGTAAAAGAAATGCTAGCTGCTGGAATTATCAAGCCGAGTTTTAGTCCTTTTTTAAGCCCTGTTTTGTTGGTTAAGAAGAAGGATGGAGGCTGGAGGTTCTGTGTGGATTATAGGGCTTTGAACAAAGACACAATTTCTGATAGATATCCAATCCCAATCATCGAAGAATTACTTGATGAATTGAGCGGAGTCAGATGTACACAAGACTGTTTTTAGGACACACAAGGGCCATTATGAATTCATGGTGATGCCATTTGGACTTACTAATGCACCAGAAACCTTCCAAAGCGTCATAAACGACGTTTTCATACCATACTTACGAAGGTTTGTTTTAGTGTTCTTTGATGATATTTTGGTGTATAGTAAGAACCTCGAAACTCACGTGCATCACTTGGAGACAGTCCTAAGAACGTTACAGAAGCATTCCTTCTATGCCAATGAAAAAAATGTGCTTTTGCATTGAGGAGAATATCATACTTGGGACATACTATCTCAGGTCAAGGCGTAGCGGCTGATCCAGATAAGGTAGAAGCCATGGTGAAGTGGCCAACGCCTAAAAATGTTACTGAGCTAAGAGGTTTCTTGTGATTAACGGGTTATTATAGAAGATTTGTCAAAGGCTATGGTAAAATTGCTCGTCCAATGACTAATTTGTTATAGAAAAACAGTTTCAGTTGGAACTCTAAAACTCATACAGCATTTGAATTTCTCAAGAAAGCAGTCACGACACTACCAGTTCTCAAACTACCTAAATTTAACAAACCATTTTTCATTGAGACTGACGCTTCAGGGCTAGTATTCGAGCGGTTTTTTCGCAAGATAGGAGACCAATAGCGTACATAAGCCAAGGATTTTCAGAACATGGTAAATCCAAGTCAGTATATGAGAAAGAGTTACTTGTTATTGTCTTTGTGGTAACCAAATGGAAGCACTACATCGATGGTAGGAAATTTGTGATCAAAACTGATCAACGAAACTTAAATTACTTGATGGACCAAAAGAATCTGACAGGTAATCAACAGCGCTGGGAAGCTAAGTTGTTGGGGTTAAACTATTCAATTGAATATAGACCAGGCACTAAAAATAAATTGGCAGATGCCTTGTCAAGACACCCAACGCTGAAGTTGGAGTAATTGCAACTCACTGCCCCCTTATCTCTGAACATAGAGGAGCTGATTACTCAACAGGAGTTGGAAAATGTGTGCAAGACTATGGTGGATCAGCTAAGTCATGGGACACTATCTGAATCAGAGTATCAAGTTAGAGGTCGGTTGTTGCTACACAATGGGAAGTTAGTAATACCAAAAGAATCTCCCTTTAGGACAAAGTTATTGGAGCAATTCCGTTCTAGTGTTATTGGTGGACATGAAAGACTGTTAAAGACCTACAAATGAATGGGCAGAGAGATTTTATGGCAGGGAATGAGAAAAGATATTGAGCAGTTCATAAAAGATTGCAGAATTTGTCAAATCAGTAAGTATTCCACCTTGTCACCTGTTGGGTTGTTATGTCCTTTGCCAATTCCATAGAAAAACTGGGCCGATGTTAGTATGGATTTCATTGAAGGATTACCAAAATCAAAAGGGTTTGATGTCATACTGGTTGTAGTAGATAGGCTAAGCAAATATGGCCACTTTATCGCCTTAAAGAACCCTTTCACGGCAAGTTCAGTAGCAGCTGTTTTTGTGCAAGAGGTTGTGAGACTTCATGGATTTCCTCAAACCATTATTTCCGACAGAGATAAGGTGTTCGTGAGTGAATTTTGGACTGAACTGTTTTAGGTAAATAGGACAGAATTGCGACTCAATAGTGCTTACCATCCACAGACTGATGGTCAGACCGAGGTCATGAATAGGTGTCTAGAAACATATCTAAGATGTTTTGTGAAGGGTAAACCGACGAGCTGGGTACAATGGCTTCCTTGGGCAAGTACTCATACAACACCTCTTACTATTCCACCATCAAAACCTCTCTTTTCCATGCTGTATATTGCAGAGAATCACCAAGACTACTGAATTATGGATACATTCCAACAGCAAATGTTGTAGTGGATGAGATGTTAAAGCAGCGGACAGCTCTGGTTCATGAGTTAAGAGAGAACATGAAATCCAGTCAAGCACAAATGAAGAAATCTGCAAATAAGAAGCGTCGTGAGGTGGCTTTTGCAGTTGGTGAGTCCGTTTATATCAAATTAAGACCATACAGACAAGTTTCCATTGCAAGGAGAATGAATGAGAAGTTAGCTCCCAAGTACTTTGGTCCGTATTTAATCACTCACAAGGTCGGGCGTGTAGCTTACAGGTTGCAACTGCCGCAAGATGCTCTATACAAACAATTTTTCATGTGTCACAATTGAGGAAAGATGTACCTTTGGATCGGATACCGCAAGCAATAACTGCTGCATTGTCCGATGAGTTGGTTTGGGAAATTGTACCAGATGCTATATTGGATATTTGTAAAGGAAAAGAAGCACACAATCCTGAGTTATTGGTTCATTGGAAGAACTTGCCAAGTACTCAAAACAGTTGGGAGGATATGCAGTCTTTTAAGATCAGATTCTCCATGTTTCACCTTGAAGACAAAGTGAGTTCCATTGGAGGAGGTATTGATAAGCTATTGTTGCCACTGGCTAAGATGAAAACAAGGAAACGTTCAGGAAGAACTAAGAGAGTTGCAGGTCTCAACAAAAGTGGCTGAAGGAAGGATTAAGCATCAACGCAGATACTCTAAGTTAGGAAAAGGATCTGTTCTTTAATCGATAAATTGGTTGCCGTTTTATATGTTGTTTTTGCCGTTTTATTTCAGATACTTATGTGTGGTTGTATTTAAGTAAAACCCTAAATTTTGGAAAGTTATTCAGGAATTAATATCAAATTATCCAGTCGTAATCTTCTCCTCTTGTTCTTCTTCTTCTCATCTCTATTATCTTGTCTTCTCTTCTCTAATCTCCTTCTTTCTTCTTCTTCCTCAACTCTAATACTCTTTTTATTTCTTGTTACAGATATAGCTTAAGCTATCATATCCATAAATCACTCTTTACAAAAGTAATGAAAGGAAGGTACTATAAACACCAATGCCCCTTAACAACAAAGATGAACGCTAACCCGTCATATGGCTAGAGAAGTATTTCTTCAGCCAAATCTTTAGTTTCTAACGGTATTATTAGGAAAACTGGTAACAGAAAATCAACCCAATTCTGGAACGATCCATGGATCCTGAATGTTATTCCCCGCCCAGCAAATAGCATAGGCCCGATTCTATATCTAGGCCTTACTGTTGACCAATTCATTAACCATCGATCTGGATCATGGAAGAAAATTATTCTTCACCTATATTGTGATCCTAGTGATGTTCAACTAATACTGGGAATCACCATCCCTCGAAAGAAGAGACCAGATTACTGGGGTCGGCATTTCACTAAAACATGTAGATATGTAGTTAAATATGGGTATTAAACTAAGGAATTTGACTCATTACTAGAAGTGGGTCAATTTGGTCCAAATTTCATGGTGTTACAAGCCATAATTTAGAAATTAAATTGCCCAAATAAATAAAACACTTGATCTAGCAAGCCTTACAGGCTGCATTGTAGTAAAGCAGAATATTAATCACCATGGTATCAAGTGTGATTAGATGTTCTCGTTGTGGTGTATCAAGTGTGATTAGATGTTCTCGTTGTGGTGTAGAGACTGAAACCATTAACCATATATTTTTTGAATGTCCACCAGCCATTCAACCATGAGCATTATTATGTTTATCCTCTGCGGTTGATGTTTTTCCTAGAAACTCTATCTGGTATAACCTAGACTACTTATTTTGGTGCATCCCATGTCAATTAGATGCATAGCTTTTTCCTTGGATTATATAGTACATCTAGAAAGCTCGAAATGATCATTGCTTTTCTGATATTGATACTGACCCACAAACTTTTATCCTTTAGGCGGAAGTAGAATATAAAGAATGGTCTTCTGCTAGGAGTGGACTATTGGTTTCTAGGAAACCCGTAGAGGTTAACATTTTGTCAAAATGGACAAAGATGGTGGTTTCCTCTACAATAAATCCAAGTTTCACGGGCTAAAGATGCTTTGTGGACGGCTCTTGGAAAAGTACGGATCTTCAATCTGGGTTGGGTTGGCTCTGCTTCCCAGATTTAGTAGACGAAGAGTGCATGGGATCTTGGGGAGTTCATCAAAGTCTTTTTGCCTTTCATTCAAAAATTGAAGCTCTACTTTGGGCAATGGAATCACTATTGGGACTTCAAATAACGGAAGTAGAATTTTTGACAGACTGCAAGACAGTATTGAAGATATTAAGCCAACTAGAGGAGTGGCTAGCTTTCATACAATACCAGGATGAATTTCGAGGCTAAGTTCTTTGTTTTGTTTTATTCCTTTCAGTTATTCCTAGATCCTTAAATCATAAAACTGATTCTCTCGCTCGTCATATTAGAGAGGTGGCTAATGTTCTTTGATGTAACATTTTCTATCTTTTGAAGGCTTTTATTAATACAATGACGTTGACAAAAAAATGAAAACATTTATTTAGTCTTTCTAACATAATTTGCATAATAAGAATTTATATTTATCGAGGGTCAAAATTCTTTGTTCATTTGTTCACCGACGAATACAAGAGTAATTACTAAAGTCTTTTTAGTAGTCAAAATTGGATCTATGCGTTGTGGGGTCGGTCTCTCTTCTATAATTTTGGGTCTTAAATTTTAAGAGATTTTTCCAAAATTTTAAAAATATTCTCTGAAATATTAGGATTTTTCATTATATCTTCAGGTTTCATCTTTGGGTCGAAAATATACTTCTATTCTTAATGGCTCGTAGTTAATTATGGTAATGGACTTGGCCCCTCCAACAAATCTAGTCGTTTTATTCAGCTTTTTGAAAAAAAAAAAATTAAATATGTTCTCATGTACACAGTTACATTTGTTCATTTTCACGATGGAGGAACTTCTCCAAAATGCAATATTATTGATGAGAGTAAATCATATTAAATACAAACTGATTAGAGTAATATAGTTTGTAACTGACTGAAATTCTTTGAAAATATTATAATAGTTGAAATAAAATATTACCATAAATTCTTAGAGCAACACTATTGGGTATCTTAAATTGGAATTTTTAGAGTTAAAAGTTGTATTTTTGTGAGTAATTTTTATGTATGATTAATGGGAAGTTCTTAAAATGGGGTTCTTAAGAACATAAAAAAATGAGAGATAAAAAGATGAGAGAAAGTAAAAAGAGGAGAAAGAGTCAAAAGATGAGAGAGAGTAAAAAAAGGTGAGAGACTAAAAAAGGAAAGAGGATAAAAAGAGGAAAAAGTGTAAAAAAATGAGAGAGTAAAAAAGAGGAGAAAAAGTGAAAAGATGAGATAGAGTAAAAAAAGAAGAGAGACTAAAAAGAGGAGAGAGAGTGTGAAAAAGAGAAGAGAGTGAAAAAGATGAGAGAGAGTAAAAAAGGAGAGAGGGTAGAAAAGGACAGAAAGTAAAAAAGAGGAGAGAGAGTAAAAAAAGAGAGAGGATAAAAAGAAGAGAGAGAATAAAAATGAGAGAGGGTGAAATGTTGTGAGAGGTAAAAAATAGGAAAGAGAGTAAAAATGAGAGAGATTAAAAAGAAGAGAGGAAGTAAAAAAAAGGAGAAATGGTGAAAAGATGTGAGAGAATAAAAAATAGGAGAGAATGTGAAAAAGAGGAGAAAAAGTAAAAAGAGAGAGAGGGTAAAAAAGGAGTGAGAGTAAAAAAGATGAGAGAGAGTAAAAAATGAGAGATGGTAAAAAAAGAGTAAAAAAAGGAGAGAGGGTGAAAAGATGTGAGAATAAAAAATATGAAAAAGAGTAAAAAGGAGAGAGGGTATAAAGAAGAGAGAGTAAAAAATATGAGAGTGTGAAAAGATGTGAGAGAATAAAAAATAGGAGAAAGGGTAAAAAAATGAGAGAGAGTAAAAAAATGAAAGAAAATAAATTTTTTAATAATAAAATAAATTAAGAGACTCATTAAAAAAATTTTTAAATAAGAGACTTTCATAAAAGTTCTTAAACTTTTTAATAATAAAATTAGCTAAACTTTTTGAAAAACCTTAGATAATGTTGGTATTAGACCATCTCCAAAGAAATATATTGTTATTTGAGGTTGTTAATAATAAATTAATATTTCTACAAAAATATGTGTAGTTTGGGTCTCTTAAATATTTAGATGAGTCTTTTACATAACAGATATAAGAGACCCATTTTTTATCTTTCTTACTTTTCTTATTATTTTAATAATTTTCTTTTGTAAGATACTGTGCCATTGTTGGAAATGCTCTTAATTTAATGTAAAAATGTTGTAAGAGTAGAGAGATTCAGGTGTTGGAAGATTGAAAGGGCAAATAAAAACATGAGAAGACACATAGAGCCAACAAAAATTTATTACTACTTTTTTGTAAAAAGTTATGTTTGGATTAATTTATTTATCTAAAACCTTATCTCGCACCCAATCCAATGCTATTACATAAGCCAACTTGCGTCTCTCATTCGTCTTCATCTGTCAAACTTCGAACGTGTCGCTGTTTCTCCATCGCGCTCTATATAAACACCTTCCACTATTCTATCATTGTGCTTAACTTTAGGAGGTCAAAAGAAATGGCGATGTCGATGATATTCCGAAACGCAGCTTCACGGCGAGCAATTAGTCCGATCTCCGGCGATTTTGTTGGTTTGAGATCTATGTCTTCATGGTGGAAGAGCGTCGAGCCTGCCCTTAAAGATCCGATCCTCGGAGTTACCGAAGCTTTTCTCGCTGATCCTAGCCCCGACAAAGTTAATGTTGGTGTGGTGAGTTAAGCTTTTCTCCCTGCCTACTACAAGATCTTTCAAAGATTGCTTCTTTTTTTTTTTCCTTTAATCTAAGAGATCCGTTTACGGAGGAATATTTTCAAGGATCTCTGGGAAATGACAATTAATGTTTTTTCATTCCCATTGAACTGAAATCTGAAAGCTTTAGGATTTTAATATATAGCTGTATTGTTTGCATAATGCGTTTTGGAAGTTTGGTGTATAGATGTTTTGTTTGCATGGTTGGTTTTAAAGTTGGTTGATGATGCTAATCTTTATTATTTGCTCATATATCTTAAACTCGTAAAATTCATTTAGGGAGCATATCGTGATGATAATGGCAAGCCTGTTGTCTTGGAATGTGTCAGAGAAGCTGAGCGAAGGATTGCTGGAAGCAATTTCATGTAAGAGGTTCAAATGAGATAACTTTAATGCTTTCTGTTAAAACTATGTAATAGAAAGTGTTCGCAAATCCTAATTCTGTACAAATTTCTCACCTTTCGGCGTATGCCTTATTTGTATGCCTTATATTTATGAGGGATCAACATCACCAGTTATCTCATTTCCCATATTTCACCACACTGTTCTGAGCTATCTCTCTTGTATTAATCGATTGAAGGGAGTATCTTCCTATGGGTGGGAGTGTTAAAATGGTGGAGGAAACATTAAAGCTTGCCTATGGGGACAATTCTGAATTTATCAAAGATAAAAGAGTAGCTGCAGTTCAGGCGCTGTCTGGAACTGGAGCCTGCCGACTGTTTGCAGACTTTCAGAAACGTTTTTGTCCTGGCTCTCAGATCTACATTCCTGTACCAACCTGGTCCAAGTAAGCTTTGTAAAGTTTAATTTAATCATTTGCAAGGTTGAAATCAACCTTCTACTTTGTAACTGTAGCAAACTCTTTATTGCTTCCCAAAATAGCATAGCTTATGTTTTTATTCTACGAACAGCCACCACAATATCTGGAGGGATGCACAAGTCCCTCAAAAGACATATCATTACTATCATCCAGAAACCAAGGGTCTGGATTTCTCGGCATTGATGGATGACGTCAAGGTTAGCAAAGAACATCTTCTTCCACAAGCATCTATACTTCTTGGTCTTTTCAATAACATCCTGATTCGTTGGAGCCTTTTCCATAGAATGCTCCGGAAGGCTCATTCTTCCTTCTTCATGCTTGTGCTCATAATCCTACTGGAGTAGACCCTACAGAGGAACAATGGAGAGAGATATCACAGCTATTCAAGGTGATAATCCCATCATTTTTTGTAGTTATTTTTCTATCTTCACTTTCTCCCTGATGAGCTGCAAACTAACAGCGAGTTCCTTTCATTTCAGACCAAAAAACACTTTGCATTCTTTGATATGGCCTACCAAGGTTTTGCTAGTGGGGATCCAGCAAGAGATGCCAAGTCCATCAGGATCTTTCTTGAAGATGGTCATCATATTGGAATTTCTCAGTCCTACGCGAAAAACATGGGACTTTACGGCCAGAGGGTGGGATGTCTCAGGTATTCATTTTTCTCAGTAAAGAACACCATTTTTTGTTTCTTACGTGTAGGAAAACATAGAAGTTTTGAAAATATTGTTACCTTGAAGAAGTTTACTTGTAAGAGATAGCAATACATTTTTATTTTGTGATGAAGTTAGAACTGAATATGTACATGACGACTTTGTCTTCTGCTGCAGCGTGCTTTGTGATGATGAAAAGCAAGCTGTGGCTGTGAAAAGTCAGTTGCAGCAGCTAGCTAGACCAATGTACAGTAACCCACCTTTACATGGTGCTCAAATAGTCTCAACCATTCTTGGAGATCCTGAGCTGAAGAGTCTGTGGCTAAAGGAAGTCAAGGTAACAGTCCACTATATAGTCCACTTAGCTATATAGCTCCTTTCTGCTTGCAATATATCCGATTCTTCATGTTTAGTGTGCACTTTTAAACGTAAAACATGGAAACTCTTCTCTTTTGAAAATGATGCTAATGTCTCATTGATCGCCTTGTACCCCATGTTCATTCTTGTTGTGTTCAATAACTCAACTAAAGAATAAAGATCTGATCATCCATATGTAATATCCGTTACACAACAGGTCATGGCTGATCGAATAATTGGTATGAGAACTACTTTGCGAGAAAGCCTTGAGAAGTTAGGATCACCTTTATCATGGGAGCACGTTACCAAACAGGTGATTACAAAATAACATTATTTCTTTTGATCTTGTTGTCATTGCTCTCCTCTAACTCAAAGTTCTACTTTATGGGGAAACAGATTGGAATGTTTTGTTACAGTGGGTTAACACCAGAGCAGGTTGACCGCTTAACAAGCGAATACCACATCTATATGACCCGTAATGGTCGTATCAGGTACTTCACTTTCTCCTGCTTCAAAAATCTTTAAGGTTACTCTCAATGCCTCTTTTTCCTAACCAATATTGAGGTTCTTGGATGGTTTGCTTGCAGTATGGCTGGTGTTACTACAGGAAATGTGGGATACCTAGCGAATGCTATACATGAAGTCACCAAGTCCTCTTGAAATTATTTACATGTCTCATCCGAACATACAAATTTTGTTGGAAGAGTCAATAAGACCGAGGAGACTAGATTTTCTTCTGCAATTGTTTTCGTGGGAACTGAAAGAATACCCATAAACAGTCATTTATAGTTCCATTCTTGCGTGAGCTACGCAATAAAAAGAGTAGAGCATATGTTACGGTTGAACTATTGATTTTTGGATATTATCAAAGTGACTCGAATATGAGTTTCATGTTTATCTACCAAAACTAGGATTTGTTTTCTTCTCCAGTTTATCTTTACTTATTTCATAACATGTAGCTTCCTTTTCAATTGGACTATTCCAGTCGTCAAGCTGAAATCTCAATTAACTTGAGTTTTGTCTTACTTATCACATCAGTATTGCGTGTATATAAAGATTCTGTTTGAGATAACGGAGACTTATTTATGCCTCCGACATCAATGATTCCATTCCATCATCTCTGTTTAGATCTGTGAAATCGGTTTCTGTTTGTTTTTTGTTTTTTTTTTGCTTTTTTTCTTCTTACGGACAAAAACATATACAACATACAGGAGAAAGAGTATTCCCTACAAGTCAAAAGTGAACAAAAAAGAATATAATAGACACAATCTTATCACCTCCTGATTTCTCAAAAAGCTGGGTTGGCCACGAATAAGGAGGAGAGACATCATCTCGTCTCATAAGCTGATATTAATTTGGTTATTTTGGTGATATAGAAAGTAGTATATCTTCTTCACCTCTTTTCATCAGGCATTTGCAATGCTAAGCTTCCCATCATTTTCTAGGGACCAGCTTGAAATAGAGAGCCTCCATTCACCTGTCGTCTCACGTGCTCTGGTATTAGCCTGTTGATAAGCTCCGGTGAAGCCCCAGATAACTGTTCCACCATTCAAAGAGAGACACAGAGCTAATAGATTGCGAATCTGTTTGAACATATACTTATGTACTGTTTAAGACAGAAGTGATTTAGGAGCCAATAACATTACCTCCTGTTTGAAGTTGAACAAAGGTGGTAGAGGTCGACCATTTGGAAGACGAGCATTTGGCTCACGAAGTTCATTGAAAAACGGATGCGCACATGCTTCGAGCTTTAGACAGAAAACAAACATACGTCAGTTATCATAAAAGTCCAACTTCGCTGAACATTGCGGGTCCACGAAAGCCAGAGAGAACGACTCTGAAACATAAGAGTATGAGGGTTAAAAAATACTGACCGCAGTGCAACGTAGACTCGGTGAATATTGAAGAAGCCGAGATGCAAGGTCAATGGCTTCTGGAGGCATCCGCTTGTGGAAAACCTAGGGGTCATAAAGCAGTACGTGAATTCTTTGAGCTCTTCTTCATTAGGACCATAGTTTAGGCATCGAATAAGCACAATTGTATGATCAGATGAAAGCTAGAAAGTAACATGCATATATACCTTATGCCATGGGTGAGCTTTGATTTGTGGGAATCTGAAGTCTGTGTAGTTTGGGTTCATGCATCGGATTTCTTCTCGAGTTGGCGTACCAAGAACCTAAACCAACGCAGCACAAACATCATGAAATGACACCGACGGATATCTTAATTAAATGAAACTTTACCTTTATGATCTCAACTAGCTGGTCCACAGAATTTTCTCCCGGGAATAACGGCTGCAAAGATAAATAGTATCACATTGATTGCAGAAGATTATAGAGAGATGCTTTAGTTCTCAAGATACTTTAACAGATTAATAATTTACACTAACTTGTCCAAGAAGGAGCTCTGCCAGAACACAACCAGCAGACCATATATCTATGGATGATGTATATTCTGTAGCCCCAAAGATGAGTTCTGGAGCTCGGTAATAGCGAGAGCAGATATATGATATGTTCGCTTCACCTTTCACCTAATGTGAATAACCAAATATTGCAAATGTCACGATAACAGGTAAGTATATAATCTTTGAATTTTTAGAAGACAGAACATGCGGATCGTAAAGGGTATTCTGTAATAGAGGTTCTAACTGTTCTATGCACAGATGGTGGAAAACAGAAAAGAGATAAGGCATAAATAAAAGTATAAATCTATTACCAAAACTTTTGCACTTCCAAAATCACACAGTTTACACTGATGGGTGAGAGGATCAACCTACGCAACACACCAGAGAATTAGATTGTAATCTTGTCAAGGTTATCCAAATGAACCCCACAATTAATCAAAGTACCAAAAGATTTTGTGGTTTCACATCTCTGTGGCAGACACCAGGAGCAGCATGGATATAAGCCAAGCCTCTGAAGATCTGCACAAAATATTTATTAAACAAGTTCAGAATCAAGACAATGGAGTAAGAAATTGCGTAGGGGAACAGCAAATAAAAATGCCTACTTGGTAAGTGTATAGTTTGACATAGAAGATAGGCATCCTCTGGTTTGAACTAGTATAGTGCTTTAAAACCCGGTACAATGTCTCAGGGACATACTCCATAACAAGATTAAGGAAGAGCTCATCTCTACTCGTTGTAGAGAAGAAACAATGCTTCAAGGAAACCACATTTGGGTGGTCCATTAAACGCATCAATTGCAACTCTCGGTTTTTATAGCGGCGATCTTGTAAAACCTTCTTAATGGCTACTGATTCTCCAGTTTCCAAGCATTTGGCCTACAATGGTAAGTTAACAATTTGATCAGAAAGGAAGAGAAAAAATCCATTGCCTACAGAGGTTAGCAGTGAAAAGCACAACAGTACCTGGAATACAATACCGAAAGACCCTGTTCCAACAACCCGTTCAGCCATGTAACTAATGGTCTGTAAAGGAAAGAAGGCGAAAACATAAGCAAGTAGAACTACTTAGAGTTGGAAAAAAGGAGACAAGAAAGAGGTCAAAATCTATTTATCTATCTGTTGGTTGAAGTTTATATGATGTAAAAGATAATTAGTCTAAACCTTAGTTAACCTTACACAAGGTGACGTGCCCCAAAATGGGGCGCAATTACTGCTATGTTAAACAATTTAAGAGATTAACAAATAATAAAATTCAACCTGTTTAGGTTCACCGTTTCTGCCTCCAATTGTAGTAGAAATAATGTGACCAGTAACAGCATCGTTTCCTTCTATTACAGCAGCAGACATTTCCTACAATCAAACCTGAACATATTATGACATGCATAACAGTATTGTTGTCTTCATATAATGAAGGAGTTCCCATAATTTACATCAGGTTACAAAAAACATATGATAATTTGTCAGGCAAACATATAAAATCTAATGAAGATAAACTTGCCTTATGCAACAGCACTCAAACAGTTAATGCCCAGATTACAGAGAATTCACTCAAGTAAAATAACCAAATGTAAAAATCTGAATGACGTCGCGTGTTCTTTTTGAAGAGGCTAACTTGATAGAAGCATAATCCAAGGAAGATATGCATACTAATTGTTAGAGATAAAAGAAAGCTAAAGATTGGTACTGGGAATTCATGGGTAGAGCAACATTAGAAACCAATCATTTCTATGGACATGATAAAGTTTTGTACAAAAGCAAAAGATACAAACACACACTGTCAGGTGAAAACAAAGCAAAAGAACACAAAACAAAACAAAAGAGTTCAGAATCATTTTAGAATGGGCCAAGAACCATATAACTAAACGAACACTCCAAAACCTGTCAGGAAGATAAACAACTACTGTGGGGAGCCAATAGTGTTGAATAAACAACCAAATATGAAAAACAAAAGCCAAATAAAACAAGATAGTAAGCTGGAGTAAAAAAAATTAAGATTGAAAGGCAACATGATATTAAGAAGAGAAACAAACTAGTAAGAACTACATCCTCATATTGCTCATGAATTTTAGGCGTGGGAATTGTCATTTTACCAAAAGACAAGAAATTCTAACTACCCTAATTTTGTTTTTTTAGGTTTCAAAGGTTTATTACCACTAATCAACAAAAAGGTCCAAGAGATTAGGATATTCACTAGGTATGGTTGAAATTTTCAGGTGATGTAAAGTATGTGACTAACTAAAACGAAGTCAAATTCATAATCTTCAATGAGAAAGGCACTTCAGGGGAAAAACTCTACAGTGAGCTCAAATCAGAAACACAGATCAAATCGCTGAGATCGAACAAGGAAAACCCGAAGCTAGATCTAGTCGAGATCTAGAACATCCACCAAGCGAGAATTGATAGGCATTGTTTACGAAACACCAAACGTAAAGGATCAAAGAGAGTGAGAGAGAGACACACACAAAAGGGAAAGTAAAAGAAGAAGAAAAAACCTTGTCAGTATCCATATTGGAACGACGTTTCAAAGCATCGCCGTCATGAAGCTGCGGCGGCTGTGGAGCAAGAGACGGAGGCTGAGGAGGCCCCAATGGTATCGAGGTCATGTGCTTTACAGCTCTTCTCTCTCTCTATAACTTTCTCTTTCTCCCCCACTGAAGAGTTAAGACTATTCTCTCTCTTACGGTAAGAGAAAAGAATTTAATAGTCTTACTTATCTGTCTTTGTGTCTAAAACTGAAATCGTTCAAAGTTCACAGGAAGACCCACGCGCGAATGAAGCGCCTAAAGGTTACCTCCAATGAAAACGCTAATCTATTTCATTACTCATTAATTATTAGTATAAGTCTGATTACCCAAGCAAATTCCTTAACGAAAACTCATGCAATTAATTAATTGTGGAGGTTAATATTGTTACAGAATCAAATAGAACAATATAGTGCCTAATGATAACCATTCCTTCCAATTTGGGTAACTACTACTCTTCCATTTCGGATTTAAATGCTGTTAGAGGCATTAGACCTTGGGCCTTAGGCCTTTGACTTCACTATTTTATACATTAGGTCATATTTGTGTGTTTTTATAAATATACAATTATTTTCGTCTAAGAAAACTGAATGAATTATAGTATTAGATTAAATTTTTTTGTCAACCATACTATACTAGATATGGACCCGTGCTATACTAGATATAGACCCGTGCGATGCACGGGTTTTCTGATTTATAAACTTATTTTACTTTAGATAACGTATAAGAATCTCGTTGATTACTAAGTTTTGAGAATTAACTTTATATAATAGGATTTGAAACCCAATTTTATATACTATGATATTGTAAAATTTTGAGTCATTAGATTTGATATATGGAATAATCTCATTGATAACTAACTTTTGCAATCCAACTATATATAATAGAATATTGTAAATTTTGAATCGTTGTATTTAACATGTTAGAATTTTTTTGTTGAAGACTAACTTTTAAAACCTAACTTTGTATAATATGATACTGAAAAATATTAAATTGTTGGATTTGATATGTGGTAGCATCTCGTTGATTATAAACTTTCGAAATCCAACTTTATATAAAGTATTAGATTTAACATGTGAAATAATTTCATTGATAACTAACTCTTGAAACCCAAGTTTATATAATAGGATACTTCAAAAATTTGAATCATTAGATTTGACATGTGGAACAATTCCATTGAATACTAACTTTAAAACCCGATTTTATATAATATGATACAGAAAAATTCTAAATCATTGGATTTGACATGTAGAAGCATCTTGTTGATTAGAAACTTTTGAAACTCAATTTTATATAATAGCTTGATATGGATCTGTGCGATGCATGAGTTTATTTTGTTAAATAATGCTTAATATATATTCTGAATAATGTCTTAGAAATTTATACGTTTGTAAATTTTGAGATTCAACTTAATAATAAGATCTCACACGTGGAAAATCTCTTTAGTTACTAAAACAAAGTCCACCAAAGGTAAACAAAGTTTACCTAACTATAAAACAAAGTCCACCAGAGGTAAACAAAGTCTACCAAACTATTAAACAAAGTCCACCATAAATATGGAAAATACCTTAAGAAGTTTTTCAATGGCTGGCGTGAGAATAGTCGTTGTTGAACAACCATTTGTCCTTCTTTTCGCAAACCACCTCGTTAACATTGCTCTAGTTGCATCTACAACCTGCACTATTGGGAAAGTTCTTGCTTCGGATAATGCATGATTGATTGACTCTGCTATATTTGACATGGTGAAGTTGTACCTATCACCTGGTAAATGTACTCAGCTCTACATCTTAACATTGGCCCTTTGCAGATATGCATGAAAACAAGGATTTAGACTCTCAATCTGAGCGTATATTACATCGAACTCTTCAACTCTGTAAGCGATGACAGCCTTTTTAAATAACTTAAAGGTCTTTCCCCCTCTGAACTTAGATAGAATGTTTTTACACAAATGATAGGTACAAATGCCTCGAGCTGCAAGTGGATACATTGTTGATATTGCTTTCCCAATTGATTTATGTCTATCTAAAATGATGGCAAGTTCTTTATCATCAGGGATAACATGATTTAGTTGTCTAAAAAACCATTCCCAAGACTCATCAATTTTTTTATCAACCACACCAAAAGCCATAGGAAATATGTTGAAATTTCCATCTTGCATTGTAGCCGTAAGAATTGTGCCTTTATATTTTCCTTGTAAGAACGTCCCATCCACAACAACAACCTTTCTCATGTAGGGAAAGCCTCTAATACTATCATAAAATAAAATGAATAAGAACTTGAACCTATCATCTTGGTCAACTTCAAGCTTGATTAGTGTTCCTAGATTAGCACGTCTAATCATATACAAGTACAAAAGTAATTCTTCAAAACTACTCTTTGATTTCCTTATACTAAGAGCTCTGCTTGCTTTAAGGTACGATATGCCTTCCAGTATTTCATCTGTATGGAAAAGTACAGCACGTAATGAATAGGCAACCAGAATTCCCGAAGGTCAACCAAACATTAAGTTACATCTACCAAAACCTAATCACAGTCTACCATGCAGTTCGAATGTCTACCACACTTTAATAGGCGTCTATTGTCATGTCTACCAAACTACCAAAAAAATTTGAACTCAAAGTCTACCACACTGATATAGAAGTCTATTGTAATGTCTACCAAACTAATCTTAGTGTCTACCAAACAGTTAATGTTGTACCTCTATTCCAAAACTTTGTTCAATGCTTTGGAAACATGACATGGAAGAACAGAATGCTCCACACCACCCAAAAAGTCCAAATATAAACGTCCTAAAATATCAGGAGTAACTTGGCGAGCAGGGCCTGATCTCTTGGTTACTGAGCAAGTGTGTACATGACAAGATTTTCTGATGTGGAAACATGGACTCTCATCAACACACAAAACCTTGTACTCTCCATTTGCAGTTTGGAAGCCAACATCGGACCACCAACGACATTGGCGAAGAAGATACAACATCAAAGTCGAACCTCTCGATAAGTGAGAGGATCTTTAGCCTTGTTTCCAATTCTTGCTTAGTCAAGTAAACTTTTCCAACAGCTAATTGCAATGACCTCATTTCGATACCCAAATAATCATCAATTCCCAACTAATTCTTTTGACCAGATAACCTCAAATTTTCTTCTTCTTTAACCTTTTTGCAAATGCTTATGAAATCTTCATCACCAAAGCTAGCACCATCCACATCCTCGCAATAATCAAATTTCAGTTCTACATCATCATCCTCTTCGACATGGTCAGCTTCCTTTTTGATATTGTATTGTGAACGTCCACTAAACTTTGTCGAAGGTCAACCAACATTCTATGGAAGTCCACCAAAGTCAGGCAAAGGTCCACCAACATTCTGTGAAAGTCCACTAGATTTCTTCGAAGGTCTACCAACATTCTGCGAAAGTCCATAAATTTTCTAGGATAGTTCATCAAACATACCACCACATTTACTGTCAAATCTAGCTTCAACTTCAGATTGCTCTACACCTATAGTCGGCCTGCGTACAACCTGTACACACAGTCGAGTAGCCTCCCTTCAACATTGCTATAGAAATCCTCCCAATTGCCTCTTGTTATTAACAATGACATGAGGAGTATCTTTTGGAAGGTATTGCATGAGACATTTGGGCATGTAACTCAAATTTACCTCATAAATCTCATTATTTATGCCAAAATTTTCATACACAATCTTGAAGAAATCATCAAAACTATCATCTTCGCCCACTCTAATTATTTTACATTAGTAAGAATTATCATCCTTAAAAACCCACTCGTTTTTGTCCTCTATCCAAATCTCACAAACTAATATTATTTGATCCAATACCCAGAAAAGAAGAAATCAACTACAATGGAGGAGTGATGAATGATTTCGAGCTTTAACAATGGAGCCTCTGTTGTACGGCCACATTTATTAGAAGAAAGAGTCTACTAAAAAGTATTGTTAACACAAAACAAAGTCTACTACACTAGGATTTAAAGTTTACTACACGTAGATTTTCCGCCTGGAAATCAAGACTTTTAAGTCTACTACAAAGGATTGGTAACAGAAAACAAAGTCTACTACACTAGGATTTAATGTCTACTACACGTAGATTTTCCGCCTGAAAATCAATATTTTTAAGTCTACTACAAAGGATTGTTAACACAAAACAAAGTCTACTACACAAGGATTTAAAGTCTATTACACGTAGATTTTCCGCTTGAAAATCAAGAATTTTAAGTCTACAACAAAGGATTGTTAACACAAAACAAAGTCTACTACACTAGGATTTAAAGTCTACTACACATAGCTTTTCCGCCTGAAAATCAAGTTTTTTAAGTCTACTACAAAGGATTGTTAACACAAAACAAAGTCTACTACACTAGGATTTAAGTCTACTACACATAGATTTTCCAGCTAAAAATCTACACTTTTAAGTCTACTACAAAGGACAATTAACACAAAACAAAATCTACTACATTAGGATTTAAAGTCTACTACACGTAGATTTTCCGCCTGAAAATCAAGATTTTTAAGTCTACTACAAAGGATTGTTAACACAAAACAAAGTTTACTACATTAGGTTTTAAAGTCTACTACACGTACATTTTCCGCCAGAAAATCTAGACTTTAAAGTCTACCACAAAGGTTTGCTAACACAAAACAAAGTCTACTACACGAGGATTTAAATTCTACTACACTTATATTTTCCGCCTGAAAATCTACACTTTGAAGTCTACTACAATGGATTGTTTACATAAAACTAAGTCTACCATGAAGGCCATGAAAGTCTACTACACTAGGATTTAAAGTCTACTACACATATATTTTCTGCCTGAAAATCATGACATTTATGTCTACTACAAAGGATAGTTTGCATTTTACAAAGTCTACCTTCTCATATAAAGTCTACTACACATGACCCCATTTAGTTTGGTAGACTTTATACTTTGCGAATTGATGATGTGGCAGTTTTCATTAATGGCATTTTTGTAATTACTTTTTTTTCAAACAACAAAAGGGTAAAATGGTATTTAAATTAAAATATGACATTAGTCTAGTAAATTATGAACCATTTTAGTAACTATCAATAATTACATACTAGTTGAGTAAAACCCCATATATTATGAACCATTTGGGTAAATCACCCAATTTAAAATCTGGTTAAATTTACCCATGTGTAAAAGTTACATACTTGTTGTTGCGCGGCTTCTCCATAACCTCTGCGACATGTGTCATCATCACGAGACGTGGCGATGTCCTGATGGTCAACCCTTGGATCAAAAAGTCTTACGCGTCGTCGGCATGTCAGTAAGCATTTAATAAATCGATATAACGTTATCTAATTATTACTAAGGAGAAGCCGCGCAGCGAATATTAAATGCTCACAAGAAGCCGCACAGCAAACATTAAATGCTCACAAGAAGCCGCACAACAAACATTAAATGATAGCAAGAAGTTGCGCAACAAACATTAAATGCAGACAAGACGCCCAGCAAATAAGAAAACTCGAAGAATCTACCTCGGGGGAACGATGAACTAGTGGCGGGCCCACATGCCATAGGTCATCATGACATTCCTAGCGAGAAAAAGGGAATGTTAGGAGACCTTGCATATAAAAGGATTATTCCACTCTGTTGAGCACGGCATCTGAGACTAAGAATTCTCTCTATATGCAAGAACCTTATTCATTACTTGTCATCTCTAAATTGTGAATCCGACCCTTTGTTATAATCCAAACCAATTAGCGATCAATAAAACTAAGTGCTAATCCAACCACAGACACTTGTTTACCCACCCATAGAAGTTTGAAATCGTATTTCCATGCTACTTAATTCAGTTCGGCCAGTCCTCTGGTTTCCTTCCTAGTCCTCTATATTAGAAAAATATGATTTTAAATAACAAAAATGTCTACTGGAAGAGAATAAAGATACAGTGTCAATGGAACTATGGAGTATTATTGCCTCAAAATTTCTGTTAACATGAGCTGTCCATTATTTTAATAAGAAAACCTCCCACATGACAACAATATTTGAGACAATTATCTCCATAGCTTTCTCTTTATTATGGAACCTTTTGATTGGGATTTACACAAATAATTTGCCTCAAAGACTTTATTGGCCAGCTCTTCTTTATTGTAGAAATTTACATGTAACCTGGTGTAAGAAAATTTACAGTTTCTTCATTACCTCCAGTAAGAACATTTTTTAGTCTTGTTATGACTCTGGTATTGGGTTGAGTGCTTCCTGAAAGAACAAAACATGTTCAAAAAGTAAGCTAATCAACTTACAAAAACAGAAAAAGAAAATATCTAAACAATTTAAACAGTTGAAACTTAGAAGTTTCATTCTTTGTTTACCTTGGAGAAGCACACAAACCCTTGCTGTGTATTAGACGTTTTGACCATAGTTTCCCATTTGGGGTTTGCTTGAGACTTAGTGAAGTGATTATCATCAGTGTTAAGAGACTGAAACCATGTGAATGAGTTGTTCTTTGAAGGAATTGTTGGTAACGTACGCTTTAACCAAGAATCTGAAGGAGCTTTTGGTAATGGTGGTGGAGGAACAATGTGATAAGATGACCGCTGATGAAGCCTGGAACTTTCTAGATTTTTTGTGAATCTCTGCGACTCAGCTTCAAGATTAATCTTCTCCTTTGTAATCTCTACCACATTAGATTCTGGCTGTGCTACTATAATAGCTTGATGGTTGCAGTCTTGATCAGGACATTCTTTAACATTCTGACTTGAGAATTTAGTGAGATCTTCATCTCTGTTCTCACTCATTTGCTCTGTGCTTTTAGGCTGCGAGATAACTTGTTCACGGGTCTCAATCAAGTTCTCAACATCTTTTACTGGAACAATATCTAGTGAAGTGTTACTCTCTTTTATTAAAGATTGCTTTTTGGACTCTTCTTGTACCTGCTTATCTACTGAATGCACCGTGTCTACATACACAGTTTTCTCGGCCACAAGAGCCTCGGATGAAGGTTTCCATGTATTATCACCGCAAGCCAAGAGTTCACCAAAGTTTTTGCTGATTTTAGTGCGTGAAGCATTGCTGATGCATAACTTTTCGACTTTGTTCTCTTTAATCGAAGATACTGATAGTGACTCACCTTGAGAAGGCCCTTGCGCAACTGTTTCATTTAGCCTTATCGTCCTCTTATCTTCATTGGTTTTCTGTGGAGAAGAAAAGAAAATAGAAGGAGATGCCATCAGAAAAAACCTCTCAGTAGGATGATGAACAAGGGAGGTAAGAAAGAGATAGAATTAATTACCTTGTTCTGATTTTCATTACAAGTTGTAGAATCTTGATACTTGGAACGCATACGACGAACAGAAACAGCTTTCTGTGCTTGCATTCTCACAGATGGAACTGGATTCAATAGTCCTAAAGAGCTTCTCAAGCAAATTTGAGGCACTAATCCACAAACACCAGAAGTCATACTGCTTGTGTTTTCATCTTCATCTTGTTGATCAGGCGAATGATGGAATCGATACGGATTTTGCTCCATATTTTTCTGTTGTTTCATTAACTGCCTCGTTGGTTCTTCTGATTTAGGTGGTTTCCTAGCAAGATTTGGAGGTGTTTCTGAAGTCAAGGCTTTAGCTGCAGGCAAGAATCTCCCCATCATTAGATCCTGAGTTTGTCGATCACTCGATAAGGTTCCAAATGGCTCTACTTGTACCCGCGGACCATCTAAACCGCTCACACCACTAACAGCACTACAGTTGAAGAAGAATGATTCAGATCTCGAAAGTGTATCAGTTGCATCAAGATATGTACTATTGCTATCTTCATCATCATCATACCGAGTACTATAACTCTTTACATCCTCCACATGATATTTATCCGTAGGTGATACATTACTACAACCAGTTTTGGTCTGATGATCAGCTCTAGTTTCAGGTTTCCTCCCTAACTCTACTCGCTCTTTACTGTCAATAAGCCTCCCAGGAGGAAGCTTTGGCACAACATGTGGCTCAACAAATTCTTGTAAATCCGGTTTCCTTTCATCTTTTGGTTTTCCCGGCTTATGTTCCCATTGAAAAGGGACAGTGCCTGGATTTCTAACAGGGCCTGACTTAATATCAGACTTGTAAACTGGAGGTGAAGGCGGAATCTTGTTGTTTACTGAAGCAAAATATCTTGTTTTGCTCTCAGATTCTGAGGGTTGTGTAGTCCGTCTAACCGATAGAAGCGGCCGGTTAAAATCTAATTGCTTCTCTTCCATCATTAAGCTCCCCATTACCATGAGATCGTTAGCTTCTGCATAATCAGATCAATCATTAGTAGACTTTCAAGAACTTCAAGCATCATGTGTCATGTGATCATAAATCATGATTAAAACCAATGTCACAGAATCATGAAATTTGACACCCAAAATCAAAACTCAATAGTCAAAGACAAGATTTATCTTTCTTTGTAAATGTTAAAACCCCACAAGAGTATGAACCTAACAAGATACAGATTCAACTGTATACGCGTGAGCCCATTTTTATGAATATTCATCAATTAAATATGTTTAGGGAAACGAATATAAAGATTTTATCTTTTATTTGTTTCTTTTCCATTCGAAGTCTGCCATTAACTTGCAAATATGCAGACCCATATTTGTATTCATTGAGTATAAGAATCAGAAGCTGAGGAACAGAGAGGGATAAAAACCAGCTCGAGATTGTGTTTCTTTATGAAGAAAAACAGAGTAAGAAGAGTAGCTTCGATGAAATTTGGAAACTCCAAAGTGGTCACACAAAGGAAAAACAATCTTTATCAAAAGAAGAAGACGAACCAGAGAACATACACACAGATATAGAGATACATACATATAGAGAAAGAGAGGGAAGGAGAAAGTGAAATACCAGTGAGATTACGCGAGGCTGAAGAACAGAGAGGTGGAGGAAAGAAGAAGAAATAAGAGAAGAGAAAATAATGAAGAGGAGGTTGTATGAAACGAATATATGAGGTTGTCATATTCCTACTTCTTTCTCTTTACACTGCGTCATTTTAATTTTTTTTAAAAACAATTAATAATTTTGCAATATAAATGTTTTAATTAACTAAAGCATGTTGATTAATTTAGTAAAGCTTAAAATAAAATTCTATTTTTCTTCTTTCTTTGTTCACACTAGTTTTGCTAGTTTGTTTTTACGTCCATCTCATGTGCTTCGTTTATTAATTACTAGGGAGAATTTAATAGGCATGCAAAAATATATATTACTAAATTTGTTTTGTTTACCGAAATAATTATATGAATGGTTTGTCTACTAGTATACTAATTGGTGGAGATATTCAGAGATTTTCTATATTTAATTATGAATAGTTTGCTAAAAACAATTAATAAAAATGTATAACCACCACATGGTGCTTTGAACTTTTCTATGATCCATGATGGGAGGATAAGTATATATACTAATCTCTAAATCTTGGAAAAGAGATCTACACATTTCTTAAAATTTGATTTTACAAATAAATACCATAGTTTCATATGTTAATTTTGATATTTCTTTTATTTAGATAAAAGAATTTAATAATTCAAAATGAAAATAGTACCAATTTTAGTGAGAGTATATATACATGTCAATGTTAATCTTTTGAGATTTTATACAATATCACAAACTACAGAAATCTTTTTTTTCATATTTTAGATTTTTGAAAAGATGTAACCAAATTTCAACTTCTTATACTTTTTAATAAAATTTGTAATTAGAATTTATAGCATAATGTTTTACTTTTTGTTGTTATTGTTGTAATTTGTTTTTAGATTAGACCACAAACGAAAGAACCTTTAAATTATTTTTAGTTTTAAAAATTGGGTTGATCAGAGACAAAAATTGGTATCGATAAATCGAATTCACGTAAATAAAAATGTGTAAATGAGGAAAGGAACAAATCTTAGATACAAGAGAAAGATAAAAACAAATAACAAAAGTGCAAATAATTAATTAAATAAGGGTGATTTACTGAATTAGGTACAAATTATGTATAAATTACTTAAATAGATAAAAGTATTAAAAATTACTAGAATAGTTTTTGGAATTTTTTATATACCATTTTGCCTTTTTTTTATGAGTAAACAAAAAAATAATTACGAAAATGCCATTAATAAAATATGTCACGTCATCACGCGGAAATGGTTGAACTTGACTAAATTAAATGAATGCAACATAGTCAAGTTGATAAAGTTTTAGTATAGTTGATATAGTGTATGGTAAAGTTACGGATAACCCGTGGTTGAGTTCGTGTTCGTCATGGTCAAGTTAATATTGACCCATAGTAGAGTTGAAAGTAAGATAATATTGTGTGTGGTCGAGTTCATTTTCCCCATGATAGAGTTCATTTTCTCCATGGTCAAGTTAATAGTGACCCATAGTAGAGTTGATAGTAAGAATAATATATAATGTGGTCGAGTTCATTTTCCCCATGGTTGAGTTCATTTTCTTCATGGTCAAGTTAATGATGACCCATAGTAGAGTTGAAAGTAAGATAATATAGTGTGTGATCAAGTTCATTTTCCCAATGGTTGAGTTTATTTTCTTCGTGGTCAAGTTAATGATGACCTATAGTAGAGTTGATAATAAGAATAATATATAGTGTGGTCGAGTTCATTTTCCCATGATTGAGTTCGTTTTCTTCGTGGTCAAGTAATGATGACACATAGTATAGTTGAAAGTAAGATAATATAGTGTATGGTCGAGTTTATTTTTTCCATGGTTGAGTTCGTTTTCTTCGTGGTCGAGTTAATTATGACATATAGTGGAGATGAAAGTAAGATAATATAATGTGTGGTTGAGTTTATTTTTCCCATGGCTGAGTACGTTTTCTTTGTGGTCAAGTTAATAATGACCCATAGTAGAGTTGAAAGTACGATAATATAGTGTGTGGTCGAGTTCATTTTCCCCATGGTAGAGTTTGTTTT
>OVBA01001889.1:0-38859 GCA_900406435.1 Lepidium aucheri
TATATATATATATATATATATATATATATATCTTTACATAAATTATGAAATAGTGGAATCTGACAATACAAAAATTATGGAAGTATAGTTTAATATTTGATGTATGTATACGACCAATTTCAGAATCTTATATATTAAAGCGGAAGATAGTTTCATTTTGACCATATTATAAACTTTAGAATAAAATTAACATATGGTTTGTAACAACCCTTAAAAATAGGTTTAAGATAGATTTTGTTACAGATTTATATATAAAATTTTAAACTAATAATTTTATTTTTTAAAAACCAAAAAATAAAATTAATATAAATATATCGGTTACAAATTCAGTTCTTAATTTGGTTCAAGTTTGGGTTTAGACTCGTTTTTCTGGGTACACAGATTTAAGACCTATTTATGGTATTTTTTCGGGTTCAGTTTTTCTAATTCGGTATTTTGGTTCTTTTAATTTAAGATTTCCGCACATGTTTTTATTTTTTAGATATAGTTCAGTTCAGTATAGATCGAATTCGGGTTTAGAGGTATTTTTATATAAAACTTTAAAAATTTAAAACAATAATAATAATAATAACAAAACCCTAGAAAGCTAAAATTTGGTTCTTGATTTGGTTTTGGTTCGGTTTCGGACTTAGTTTTTTGGATATATAAATTTAGGACTTATGTGAGTATTTTGTCGGATGATTCCTCTAATACAGATCAATTTTTGGTTCGGGTTATAGTCATTGAATTAACATCTCAAAATCAATGTTCCAAAATATCAGACGGGTCTAACAACCTAAATAAATAAAATTTGAAAAACAATCAAATCTAACGTTATAACGCGGATATAATCCTAGTTTAATATTTATAGATTAATTACAAATGATACGAAGGTGGTATTACCAAAATATTTGGCGCATTGATTAATATGTAGGTTATCATAAAAGCTTATGTTATTGATTAAAAATCTGAATATAATCTAAAATTGGTATTATTCGTTATTTTGATTGTATTATTGGTTGGTTATTTTGGTACCAATTATATTTTGATTGAAATCAACGGTTGAAATGAATGTTTAAAATTATATATGGGTGATTATAAACGTTTATTTCAAACAAAATTATTTATGAATTTTTACCTACATAACTCTATATTTTCAAACAATTTTCTATTCAACTATTCATTTTCTCTTGAATCACCTACAAACGAAGTAACCAATTGGATTAGTAATACATTTATAGTTAATACGATGGCTGATAAAAGTAAAGATGATCCGGAATCATTATCCACGCATAGTCATGATTATCAAATCCCAAAGCATCGCATTTTGGGGACACTAATTTATACTTTTATAGTACAGTATTTACTATAATTTATATGTAGAGAGCTCTTAAACTTTTTGACTTTTGTGTCCGTGTGTGAACTTAGCATTAGCAATTAGCAATGTTTGTTTTGTTTTCAAAGATCGACAAAATCGAAATCTATCATTCAAATCCTTTAAAATTTTCAATCAAGTGAGGTTACACAATTTTCTAAAATATCGTAAAACTTACATAAATTGTAATCATAGCTTACATTGGAATTATTTTTGAAATCGTTTCTAACAAAAAACTAAATTCAAAATGATAATTAGTTTGCTTATGAAAGGGTTTGTTATTAATCATTACAAATTTACAATATAAGAAGTTCAAGCTACGATCAATAAACAGGTGACCTAATTGATTTGTCTCTGATTTAGTTAGATATGAGGTGATGAGTTCAAATTCCATCATGTTTCATTTGAAGAACTTAGAGGGGTGTACTGAACCATGAATTTTAATTGATTGTGAATAATTTAGATTTTATGAAATTTCAGATGATTTTAGATGAGTCCAGGGAAGTTCTTATGATTTGTGACAAAATTCCACCTAAAACCATGAGATTTAGATTTTTATGTTTTTAGCTAAGGAAATCCTCTAAATAACTCTAGAATCGCAGAGAATCACTTAAACCGTATCTTTAATTTTTTTCCAATAACAGTGGATATAATTTTGTTTTTTAAAATCGCTAGTTCAATAACATTTAATTTTAGAGGATTTTTATAACTTCTTGTTTCAATAACCTGTGATTTACCACTTAAAGTTAAATCACTCAAAATCAATGTTTCAATACACCCCTGGGACTATAGATCAAAAATTGTGCTACGAATTAACACTAACAATAACAAATAAAAGTTAATTAGGTCTAAGTTAACCTACTCCAACTAGAAGCCGAATGTAACATTAAACCACGTTATGAATTGTAGATTTTGTAATATATGAAAAATTGGTCATATTAAGTCATAATCATGATTTGCAAATAATAATATAGTAATTAAATTTGATAAAGCAAAACACCCCACTAAGATTCTGACCGACGTCACTGTTTCCTTCAATTCTCGTTATTACCAAATTTACCGTAATGTCACATTCCACTCTCACATTTTTTATTATCTTTTCTTATAATATAAACTCTTAAAGATTAAATAATAAAACCGTACCTTCACGGTTCATCCACCTAATCCGCTAATTAATCTCTTTCTTTTTTTATCACCAAAACCCGTTAATTAATCTAGGAATATATTTTCTGAGTTAAAATTACACACATATATATATATATAATGTTTTAAAAAACAACCATAAGATGCTTTGTGAAATTCGTCGGGTGGATGGCCTAACTATAGGACTCGTGGAATTTGTCAAAGTCTCTCATCCTTATACTCAGAACTTGAAGTGATACTATGGACAATGTTTTGCTTGTTCGATATGAACATCACGAAGGTGATTATCTTATCTGATTGTTCAGATGCCTTGAAAATGGTATCATTCTCTGAAAATTGGTCAGCTTTCAAAGAGTATCTAGACGATTTCAATCGGTTCAAAAGTTTTTTTTGTGTGTTTTCCATATATTATATTCTTCGAACTCTTAATTACAAATCTGATGTTTTTGCCTGAAATATTTGAGGGCTATCGAAAAACTTATCTTTTGTAGACTCAAGACCATCTAGTTAACTTCCAAATTTGCTATAGTAAGAATTCCAAGTTGACAAAAAAAAACAACCATAAGATATTGGATTGATGGATCTCTAGAAACATGGAGTTTACTGGTTTATTTTGTCAAATAATTTGAATCATTCCAAACTCAAAAATCTCTACCATAAGAAAAATACGGAAGTAGATGCTCACTTTATAGTGCTCGCCAACCAAATATGATTTTTCATTATTTAATTACTAACCATATTTGAATAATTATATTAGTACTCTTTGTTTAACATTTTAATTATGTATAAAAAATCAAATGAAATATTCTCCTAGTCTACAACAAATCTATAGATTATATGCGCGCATGGTACCTTTTTTTCAAAATTATTTAGACAAAGATAACGCAATTGGATCGATCTAGTCAACTATTTATTTCATTTTTAATTCATATAAAGCTGTTGTTATCTTCAGGGCAAAGAAATCGAAGGAATAAAAGGACCTGTCTCTATGATTTTATATTAGCCAAATTTTCAATACTTTAACTTGTAAATTAGTTGTCAAAGAGCATTACTTATAGTCATATATAGATAGTTTATACGTTTTAGAGTCTGATTGTCAATTACGCTTTTTTTTTAAATTGTAAAACAAAAATCTTTGTAAAAAATTAAGATTTATACCGATTAAATTTTAGTTTGTTGTTTAATTGAAACAATGATTAGTTTAATTTTAATCTTTAATACAAATTTTTGCTTTGTAAAGCAAGGAAAACAATTGCTAATCAGATCTTGAGGTTTTCTGGTATGGAATTGTGTTATCTTAAATCTAATTTGTTTTAGTTTATAATGTTATCAATTCTATATATATTAGACTCCCTTCTTCCAAAATAGAGTTTTTTTTATGTTTTTTATCGGTTTATTTATTTCAAAATTAAAATATAATTTCACTCGAATTAACATACATAACATCAAAAACACCGAAAGGATCAAGATACTTTTTTGTCAATAAAGTTATTTTTGGGTAGAGTATTTTCGGGTTTTCAGTTCCATTGATTTAAGACTCATCCGAGTACTTTTAATTTTTGGATCGGATTCAGTTTGGATATAGAACGACTTCGATTCAGTATTTCTATTTATTTTCATAGAAATTCAAAATTAGTAAAATTAAATTTTTAGTTTTAACTTTTGTGTATGATTAAGAAAAAAGACAAACTTTAGATATTCCTAATATTATATGTGATAGTTCAGGTAAAACGTCTCAATGTTTAAGTTCATTCGTAGTTATATAAAAGTTCTATAATAAAATTGGGAGTTAGTTTCCTCCCACGACCAAAAAAAATACATTTGGTTGACATAAAAAAAAATATATTTGGTTGACAGAAAAACAAACGTAATAACGAAACGACAACGTATCTGTTAAAGAATTATTAGGCCCAGGCCCACTTAGGTGCACTTGATGGGCTGCGTTACCGAAAAAGTTCGATGAACTTTACCGAACAAATTTGGCCCAGTAAAAAAGATATTACGATTCAAAGAGTAAGAAACCGAAACTGCAAATTTAAGACGAAAAGTTTATGATAAAATCTCCAATACTAAAAGATTAATAGTCAAGTCACACAGCAAAAGATTCATAAGTACTTTCATTATCAAAAGCATATTACCACTCAAAACACGACATAGAAGATCTATTCTACTTCCCAAACATAACTTCTCTGTTCTTCTTCTTCTTCTTCATGGTCTTCCTCTTGGAACTGGAGAACGACTGTTCCAATTAAAAACATAACAGAGACATCAATGAGAGTTGTGTATATAATTAGAAGTCAAAGTCAATGTTGTTATACTCAGTTACTTACCTTCTGTATCGGTCATAACCAGGACTCCTTTGTCTACCATAATCAGAACTCCTACGTCCATATTCTGGACTCCTGCGTCTTTCATAACCAGCTGGACCTTTGTATCTGTCATATTCTGGGCTTCGAGGACGACCATAATCAGGACTTGGACGTCTACCATAATCAGGGCTTGGACGACGGCCATAATCAGGGCTTGGACGTCTACGGTATACAGGACTAAGAGATCTTCTCGGGCTACGAGCACTGTATCGATCATCTCTCTCATCATCATCCTTCAATGCGTACTCGACAGAAACAACCCTATCCAATATTTTGCTGAGAAAGCAAAGGAGTTTTTAGCAAGGCAAAAACGTCTCTATAACATGTTTTGGTGAAGAAGTAACAGGAGGATGAGTTATTTTTTACCTTCTTTGAGTAGCTTCAAGAGCTTTGGTAGCATCTTCTTGTGTTTCAAATTGAACAAATGAGAAGTTGCGTCGAATTCGCACGTTGATGACCTTGCCGTAGGGCTCAAAGTGTTGTTCAATGTCACGCTCTTTTGTTCTAATGGGATCAAAGTTAATTACGAACAGTGTCTTTGTCGGCTTCAGATTTGAAGCGGCCTTCCCATCACCACGAGGCCTGCCACGTTCACCCTGAAAACCGAAACAAACTTTAGATACTTTTTTAAACTGTGAGACTGTATGAAAGTTTCTATAAAAACAAGAAAACAAATACCTTTGCCCATTCAACTGATAACCTGCGCTTCTCATATCCAAAAGGAAAATTGTCAAGCTTGCGAATAGCGTCTTCAGCATCACGTTCATCCTCAAAGTACACAAAAGCATATCCTGCAACAACAAAACGCACAACAATTACAAAATGCAACAAAAGGAATGATGATCCTCCAGTCCATTAATCCTGTAATGCTGTATTAATTATCCAATCGGACAAATCATGTTTTCCCTAGAAAATAACTAAATAAGATATACAACACCTGCATATATGTGAAGGCTGGTGTACATGAGATGTAGAGGCGTTCCATGATGTAGTAGAAAATCAAGAATTGTAGAATAACAAAGGAAAAAACACCAATTTCTTTTTTCTAAAACAAAATCTGAATTGATTGCTAGGCATGCTTCAACATTCTGAGAGCAGGAGTTCAGTTCAGATATGGAAGGCAAGGCATGGCATGATGGATTCAATAAGACTTCAATCTGACAATCGATGATTGGTATAGATAGACAAATTCCAAAGTTTCTCAAGAATCAGCGAAGATTGGTAGGCACAACATGATAAAGGCAGGCATGAAAATGTAGAAATTTATTTGCAGGAAGAAGATGGCAAGCCCAGGAAAGAAACTCATGTTCCTTTGAAGAAAAGTTCCTGCGACCAAATAAACACTCAATACACAGCTTCCTCTACTTCATAAACCCCTAATTCACTAACACGTTCTCGAAAAAAGGCTTCAAAACATGTATGTAATGGCAGAAGTTATAAAATATCCAGAATCCTAGGTCAAAATCGAATCTAAACCCAAAACAAAGATGATCAAACAACAACAATTCTTCTAAATTTCTGACTCTATCAGTCACAGTCGTTGAAATTAGAAGATACTTTACCAGATTTCATGTCCACTCGTTCGACTCTCCCATACTTTCCGAACAATCTTTCCAACTCCGACTGGCGAGTTTCATACTCGAAATTTCCGACGAACACTGGCCTCATCTTATCTAAATCCGCGAATCCTAATGATCCAGACAAACGAAATTAAGAACAATTAGATAAAATTAGAAGGGAAATCGACAAGAGCGAGTCAAATCATCGATGAAATTTACCTTGAACGAACGTAGTAGAAGAAACGAGAAACAAACCCTAGACGACGACACTCGACGATAAATGGCTAAGGCTGGTTGACTTATAAAAAGCCTCTGGCGTTGAGGGTAAATTCGGAAATTTCGTTATAATTATGGGCCGTCTTTACAAATAAGCCCACTCTAAGAGTTTCATGGCCCATTAACTTTGGAGTCTTTCTCTTTAATGGTCCATTCAATTTTTATAGTTTTTAATTTTAAATAATAATGTTTGGCTGTTAGTTATTAGTTAATTTTTGTCTTTTAATCCTTCCCAACAGCTTGTTTTGGCTACACTTAGATGGTCTAATTCACTTTAAATTTTCTATTCATATGATCATAAGTTAAGTTCATGTGAAATATAATGACATGTTTTTTTTGTCTTATTTTAATATGTCCAAAAAATCAGAATCAACAATCTTGTATTCATTAGACAGAGGGTAAGGACTAAAATCATTAGGTATACTAACCATCCACTCTAATAAGCCAATTATATAGAATCTTTACATCAGAAAGAAAATATATATATATATATATATTCTAATTCAAAAACATTAGTTTGTATGTTTGAGTTTTCTGTCTAGTAGTTTGTATGACTCAACTAATAGTATTAACATCAAAAATTTAATCAATTTTCTCATTACATACGGAAGACTAGAAGAGATTTTAAGAAGCGAATTTTGGGTTACAACTGAAGCTATATCAATTTAATTGTAAGAAAAGCATTATTTCACTAAATAAAATTTATAGTTAATCTTTGTCATTTAATCCTTCCCAACTTGTTTTGGCTACATTTAGATGGTCTAATTCACTTGATTTTTTAATCATATGATCATAGTTCATGTGAAATGTAATGACATGTTTTCTTTTGTCTTATTTTCTTAATATGTCCAAAAAATCAGAATCAATCATTTTGTATGCATTAGACTAAAGGTAAGGATTAAAGTCATTAGGTACACTTACAACCACTCTGATCAGCCAAATAATATCCAATTTAAATATATATATATATATATGTATATATATAATATAAGAAGTTAGAGTACAATAACAACATTTTACCTTAAAATATTATTAAATTATATTTTTTTAAAAATGTTTTTGGCCAAATAATTTAGAATTATCTCTATTATTTTCTTTTCTCCACACGTAATTCTACTATATATAAATACATATTTATTTCACATGATATTGTTTGAGATTTGGTCTGAATAAATTTTATCCGTGTAATTATTGACAAATTTTTTGTTCATTTTTACTACAAATTTAGCTATTGTGAATACAAATATGTGTTTCCATCAAATTTTTTATACAAAAAAAGCATAATATAGAACAATATTATGTATCTTATGCTTTTGTACATCTTCAACTAAAAAAATGAGGAAGCATTATGTTCAGACTTTTATAACCAATAAGAGAGCTCCACCTGTCAATTGACTTTCAAAATGTTTAATTAATTATGAACCGTTCCTTAATTCTCGAGCCAGATCGAACGACTGAGATTTATTATTACTTTTTAATCTCAATAATCCATAAAGCTTCCTGAACTCTTTCACCGCCGGTGAACTTCCTCCGCCACACAATGGCCCACTAAATTCTCTCTCATAATCTTCTGACGGTGAATTCCCGTGAGATAATCTCCGTCCGATCATCGGAGTTCCTCTACGATCTCCGTCGATTTGTAAAGCATTGATCACAGATTTAAGAGCTCGACTCGGCGAGTTTCTGTTAGCGATCATCAATTCTCCGATCTCGGCGTGGCTTAGAGACGCACCGTTTTGGAATATTCCTTCAACTTGAGGAAACAGTTTGTGCTCCGTTAAACCTAAGTAATTACTCGCTAACGTCTTAAACGCCGTGAAATCACATAACGGAAAATGAATATGAACATCGACCCGACCCCGGCGGNTTCCTTCGCCGTCATTGTAAACACCATGATTCGTTCATCGCCGCCGCATGAACTGAGAATTCCGTCTGTGAAATTCAAAATACCGGAAATGCTTAGAGCTGTTGATTTCGAAGAGAGAAACCGATCTAGATCTTCGATTACGATCATGGATCGAGACGTGGTTTGTAACAGAATCATCTTGAGATCTGAATCGTCTGATACTTTTGATAGATCTATATCGTAAACATCATAGTTTAAGAAATTCGCCATCGCCGCCACAAAGCTTGATTTTCCGGTACCGGAAGATCCATAAAGGAGATAACTCCGTTTCCAAACTCGTCCAAGTTGATTGTAAAATTGTTTTCCCTTAAGAAACAATTCCAGATCCGATTTCACTTTCTCCTTCAGATCCATTTCCATGGCGATGTTATCAAAAGTACAAGGATGAGTGAACGGAATCGATCTCCACCTTCCATTCTTCTTCTTCTTCTTCGTTTCGTTACTATCTCCAGCAACATTCATGAACAGCTTCATCTCCATATTGCTCTGTTCAAGCTCTTCCGAAACTTCATGAATATGTTGAAGATACCGAGCAAGGATTCTTCGTTTATCAGCTTTACGAATCTTCAACACAAAATTCCTCACACCTTCATCGTCTTCTCCATTAATCCAACAAACTTTAGCGGTAAGAAACTCATCGCTAATCACTTGATTCCGATCAAGACGAAGGACAATCTCCGATGGTTTTTTACCAGTGAAGAGGTTAGTGAAATCGGAATTCTCAATCGAGCTTAGAGAATTGAGATATGCATAAACTTTTCGATACAATTGATTCTCCTGTATGATATCGTTGAATTCAGGAACCTTGTAGAACTGATAAACATGAAACCAATCGATGAATCTTCTCTTCCATGTTTTCACGATGTAAATCAATCCAGTTTTGAACAAAACAACTCTTAACACGAACAATAAAACCAGAACAACGAGTAAACAGAGAATCGAATTACAGAGAATCTCCATGGAAAATAGCTATAGAATTCGAATAAGAAGAGAATCGGATTTAAGTAGAGAAAGAATCAGAAGCATGTTGTGACGGAGATTGAGAGTGGACAAGTAAGAAGAATTTCTCTGCTAATAAGAAGAGACGAAAAAAAGGACAAAGATCTTTTAGAAAAGAAAGAAAGAAGCGTGACATGGACGATGATAGTTTCTAGTTGAGGGTATTTTTGGTATTTTATACAATATCGATCACGGTCTGGTTCGGGACGAAACATTGTTTTTCAAACCAGTTGTTCACTTAATTATATGCATACAACTTAATACTAGTTGTGTTGTAACTTAATACAAGTTGTGTTGTGCACCGGTATTACTCAAACTAGTATGATTCGATCCACGCTATAGTTTAGGATTTAATTATCGTTTTAATAAAATTTAGGAATAGTTTTTTTTTGTCAACAATTGGATTGACAAGGTCTGATACATAGTCTAGCCTACACCCTAAAATTCCTTTTAATTCTAATAGTGTAGTGGGGAGAAATCGAACCCCGGTGCCCTGAGTCATTAGCTGGATCATCATAACCACCAGACTGAGAGTAACTCGGCAATTTAGGAATAGTTTAGATAGTAAACTTTGATTCTCGAATTTTCTATCTTGGTCAGTAGCAAAAATTATTTGGAAAGCAAATTCAATTTTACGAATTAACTGTAACCGATCTGTACCTGTGATTTCTCGTTCTATTTCTCTTTATATTTAAGGTTAACCAAAAATGAAAAACTAAACCGAATCTAACCGGAAACATGTAAATCAGTTTGATTTAAAATTTGGGTAAAAATATGTTTAGTATGAGTATTTTGGTGTTTTTGATTTTCGGTTTAGTTTGATTTTTAACCGCGAATCATCTTTAGTTATTTGGTTGTTTTTGGTTACTATTATAATATAACTATTCAACTAATAAATTTGGTTTTTTATTGTAACTATTTGAAGATGAATGGATTGAGAATTGAAATTATTTTGGTTTAATTTGGTTTGTATTTTAAGTACTCATTTAAAACCAAGATCTACGAGGATCAAAATGAATTTTAATCAATACTTATATGATTGCTGAATCGAAAATTGAAATATTTGATCAAAACCAAACAAAATGGTCATGACTACTTGATACTGTAGCTGGATTAGTCTTGTTGGTTTTACAAAGAAACTTGTGCCACTATTTAATCGTGACAAGATAACCTATAAAGTCAACTTGGTTGGCGAAAAATGTTGTAATTCGATTCAAGAGAATTATGATTCGAATATTCCACATAGTTAACATTTTTATTACGACACCAACAACAAGGAATATAATAAAAAGCAAAATCTGTATATTAAACTTCGAATTTACAAAATTCGACTGATTTAACTATGAATTCGGGATCTGGTCAATTAAAATACTAATTTATTATTGACTTTAAAAGAACATTAAAGTTTGAGTTGACTCGACCAATTGAACATTCTGAAAATCCCAAATTTAAAATTTCTCAAAATTCAAAAGCTAAACCGATTTTTGAAAGTTCGAATTAGTTTTTATCTTCATTTTAATGAACCCTTAAAGCTTGTTTTTTTACATTTTTTCAAAAATGAGCTCAAATTTAAGTTTATTTAACACATATATCCATAAGTTATGAATCTCAAATTTGAATTTATTTTTGAAAAAATAAAAGAAAAAGAAGCTTAGGGGTTCATTAAAATGAAGATAAAAACTAAATAAAACATTCAAAAATCGGTTTGGCTTTCGAATTTTGAGAAATTTTAAATTTGGGATTTTCGAAATGTTCAATTGGCCGAGTCAATCTATTTTTTAAAATTAACAGTAAATTAATAATTTAATTGACCAGAACCAGAGTTCATAATTAAATCAGTCGGATTTTTTAAGTTTGAAATTTAATCCACAATTTTCCCTATAATAAAAACATTGTATCCGATACTTTGTTTACCAAAATTGATCTATATGGTTTATTCATAAAAACTCTTGTAATTGAGTAAGGAGTACGAATTTGAGGAAATTAAGACTCTTTCAACTGCTTCAAACGTTTAGTTCAAGGGTCCAAAAAAGTTAGTAATGCGAATATTATCCATATAAATACAATTAATGAGAATATTATTCATATAGATACAATAAAAGTGGTCCTAGTATTATGAAATATGAAAATTTGTGAAAAAGATATAAAAAAAATATTAATTGTCATCATCTACCTTATGTTATTATTCTCTCGACTACGTAACTCGTATATATGCCAATAGCTAGTGTCAAATCATCACCACAAATCACGGATTAAAGACATAAATTAAAAACCTTAAATTAAAATTTAATAAATTTATTAAAATCGAAGTATAACATCATATATTGTTTAGTAATTTTATTAAATGTCGAGTTGCTCTTAGTATGATAATTAGAATTATTCAGCTACTGATTTGATACTAAATTCGATTTTTACTCGTTACAGTATAATTGTTTTTAAAAAATTATAAAAGTAAATTTTAGCTTATAAATTAAAGCTTCTCAATCTAATTATTGATAAAAAAAATATATTAAGTTTACTAAACAATATATGATGTTATAATTCAAATTAATCGATGACACACAAAATAAATACTTCAAAACAAAATAGTATCATGGTATCACATGAAGCAATGATTGGAAAATCACATGCATGCAACGGAACCAAGTAGTACTATATTTTTATTTTATTTTTATCATATAAATCATATAAAAGTGGTTACTAACATAAGGTTTTTTTTAAGTAGAGGTTTGAATTTCTAGTGGACCGTCGATTCTGATTAGTAGAGATTCACATTATTTTCTACAAAATATCAGAAACTCTAATACTGAAAATCAGTGTATCATTTTTTACTGTACATCCTCTTAAAAATCGGAAAAATCCTTTACAAACAAACCAAATTTTTGTTTTTTAGATTTTTTTCGGTACCAAACTTAAACCACTTGTGAACATATAAAACATTACCAAAATGCATATTGAGAGGCTCTGTGTAAAGTCTTGTTAATTATTCTTAACCCAAATAATAAAAGTAGTATTAAGTGTAATTATCCAACGTCAATAATCAAACTTTTGTCTAAACTTTAACGAGCAAGTTTCATGACTTTACTATGTGTATTTGTTAAACTTTCGTGGGAACATAAACTTTACTCTTTAGTCTTTTGTGGTGACGAACCAAAAAAAAAACATAACCCTACCACATTACTTTTATAAATCAATCTTTTTAATCATGATTATAACAAAATTCAATCAATCAATAATAAAATAACATAAACTATATGATTTCACGATTGCATTGTCTTCTTTTCTTTTTAATGTTTTGCACAATCTCCAATCTTGTATAAACACGTATATAAGTTTATTATTCCATTTATATTGTTGTCCTTTACTATTAGTGACAAAACCTAAAATTAAGAATTTTAAAACCAATTAAATTCCAATTTTCAAATGGTGCTAAGTATTTGGACAAATTAGGTAAAAGTTAGGATTAGCTGGTTTAATTAACCTTTTGAAATTAGATACAAATGCTAAACTAATCTGTTGATTATTTGTTAGATACTTGATTGTACTTATACTTTCCATGTCATGCATTTGTCAATTGATAAATTGCATTATATTTTGAAATGTTGTTTTAGATATTTTAAACTAACGAATTTTAGTCTATTTCTTGAAAAAAAAATTAAGTTTAGAGGATCTTCAGATAAGAACTGAATCGAACTTCTAAAATTGAGTTGACTTTCGATTTCAAATTAACGGAATGTTCAATTGACCAAATCAACCCAAAATTTAGTGTTCTTTTAAAAGTCAACACTAAATTAAAAGTTTAATTAACCACCTTCGAAAATCATTGTTAATCAACCAGATTTGGTAAGTTGCATGTTTAATCGTCAGTTTTCCTATTTTTATTTTTCAATTCCTTCATTAATTAGAATAACATAAACTATATGATTTCATGATTGCATTGTCTTCGTCAGATTGGAAGATCAGAGATAGTTTATTCTGTTTTTTGGTACTTACAAAAGTTAATAGCTCATGAAGAATCTCATTCCTTGATGAATGCCTCTAGAATCTGAAAATTTATGGTTATCTGAAATTGACATGCAATGCAAAGAGAAAATGTTCTCTATCTCTAATATAGAAAGCCAAGTATGAGACGAGTGCTTTGTACCTACAAAAAGTGATTGAAAGTACATACTTTGATTTCTTTTTTCATTTCTCAATGCGTTTAAAAGAATTGTTGCAAACTCCTTTGTGCTACTTTGGTTCAAAAGCTTGCTAGCTTCTGCGATGTTTGCAATGTCTAGCATTTAAGTTAAGAATAACAGTAATTTTTCTTTCATAATATTTACATATATATATATAAAGATTTGTTTTGAAGAAACCTGTATGCATATTTTATTTGTTATAACTTTTATCAAAAGATCAAATATTAGGTTCCTCACTTTTCATCTTCTTCTTCTAATTCAATTTTATGTATTGATTTAACTCTTTCAAGCAACCAAGCCTTGGTGTCCTCTGGAAAAACGTCCGTGCTTGGTTTGTTCAAACTTAAGCCAAAGAAGTTGTGGTATCTTGTGATATGGTACAAGGAATACCTAGAAAAAACAATGTATGGGTATACATCAAAGATATACCTCTCACCACACCAGTCGAAACCCTCAAATTCTACAACAATAATTTCGATCTCTTCGACCAAAATAATTTATTTGTCTATTCAATCACTGTAACCTGAAAATGTATGATCATATCTCTAGAAATGGCTGAACATCTTGATAATGACAACTTTGTCATTAAGGAGTCGAAAGACCCCCCAAAATACTTATGGAAGAGTTTTAATTATCCAACAGACACTTCAATGTGGTAAATAAAATTGAAGATCTCTTATCCTTCATCTAGTCTAGATGATCCGCTCATGGCCCTCTATTCTTGAAAGAGTTCAGATGATCTGTCAAAAGGTATTTTCTTGTTTCTTATTCGAAGAGAAAAAAAATCCTTACAATTTGTACTACAAGACATCGAATGGATACATGGAATATGTTCTAATTTGGGGACATGCCCCTTCGAACTAAAGGAAGATTGCTTTGTAATGAAGATCCTCCAAAACAACATCAACTCCTTGAGGTTTACAATGGACCAAACAAGGTTCTATGAGTTATACTCCTGGAATTCAAGAACTAAGGAATAGAACCTATTTTGGTCCATAGAAAAAGACTCTTTTCCGGAAGAATTTGGTAAGTCATGCGGGTTATTCAGTTTCTGTTATGAATAAACATTGCACTTGCAATCATGTCAGTGTATCAAATGGTTTTGTACAAAGTTGGAGCACTCGTGGAATGGTTGTCTAAGGAGGATTGATCTAAATTACAGTGGAAATGAGTTTGTGAGTCTACAAAATATGAAATTTTCCAGAAGCTCCTATAATTTTTCTAGCAACTATATTGATTACAAGCAGTTATGCTTTAGAAGTTGTCATTGTACGGTTTTTGTCTTTGTGGAAGTACACAAATGCAAGCACTATTATATGATTTGGGATGGAGAGATCGACAATATGCCAAAAACACATTTGATAATTAAGATCTATATGCCAAAGTGGCGGCTAAGGATCTGAATTAGTCTATCTTTTTCTTCTTGTTTTTTTTTCCAATAATATGTATACTCACACTCTGACAAGTAATGTGATAGTAAGTATAAGTTCTTCACTTCATATTATTAATTAGTGCAGAAGATAATAATACAAAAAAATTCAATGCTTGGATTATCGGACATATAATAGCCATAACTATATGTGGATTTAGTATCCTAGTCTTCATCATCTCCTCTTTTTGGAAGAAGCTTATCAAATGGATAGTGGGTAAAACAACATACACACTATTTTTTATGGATCAAATGTTGCTTTTTCCTTTTTTTTTGGTTCTGTTTATGCATTTTGAATAGTGGATAAAAATACTGAATTTTGATCAAATTTTGGATAGTAGGTAAAAATACTGAATTCGTCAAAATTAAATTCATATTTAAATTGCATATAACCATAGTTTGTATTTAATTTGACAAATTCGTTAAAATTCGTCGAAATGCAGTATTTTATAAACAAAAGAGTAGCAATTCACTAAATCAATGTTAAAGTTAACTTTTCTATATCTAAATTGGTTTGGTCGATGCTAATTGATAAATTATTTGGTTCAATATGTACTTGATATTTTTCTTTTGCAATTTAATAAGAGTTCAATATTTTGCTACCGTTTTCCATTTATTTTTCTATAATCTATGTTAAAAAGTTAGTTGTATTTTCTGTTATATCTTATATATAAACTAATAACAACATATGAAAGAAATAAATTCAAGTCAAGTTTTATACTGAAAATATTAATATCGATAAATATCTTTTCAAACCATTTCACTAGATGGGCCTTCAAATAGAATTTAGTATATAATAAAGCCCAGTCATGGCTCCATCTCTCTAATCAAAGCCCATTTATGGCCCAGTTAGGTTTTTGTAAACATAAGTATTTTGTGTGTAGCTTCGACAGAGTTCTCTTATCTGTTTAGTTAGTTTAGATTTGCAGTTAAGAAACCACTTCTTCTTGTCTCTTCTCTCTTTTTACAATATTTGTGACTTCAAGTTCGTGAGAAAGAGATCGATTATGGTGAACACACTCCATTGTTTCTCCACACTCCAACTTCTTCCACGCACCGATTACCCTAAAATCTCTCAAACCAATAATCACCAAATCACAATCAATCAATGTCCCTTAAATACCCACCAATCTCAATGCTCTTGAACTCCTCAAATCATCTTCTTCTCTTCCTATGATATGATTTTTATCAAGCTGTTTACATAAGGACACAAATGTGATGAAGTATATATGTACGTAGAATTTGAATATGTATATAAAAACTAGTCGAATGTAAGTTGGTCAGTGGTATTGTACCACCATGAATCTTGGTAGTTGAGGGGTTCGATCTTCGGACATTACCACCGAAAGTGAGTTGAGCCAGTGGTATTGTATTACCAGGAATTTTGGTAGTTGAGGGGTTCGATTTTCAAACATTACCACTGAGAGTAAGTTGGACCAATAGTACTCACTACAACAAAATTTGTATTGATATGTAATATTTCGTTACAATAATATATATATCGTCATGATATAAAAATATTATTACAAAGTTGTGATAATTCGTAAAAGGTTATAATACAAGTATCATAAATATATATATATTGATAACAAAAACGTTATAATATACTTATGACGAATAAATCTAGTAACAATTTATCATAAATTTATTACGATAATTTTATTACGAATTATTGTGATTATATTCGGTAACAATTTATCATAAATTGTTATCGAATATAATCACAATAATTCGTAATAAAATTATATATAAAATATAAATTATTACTAATAATTGTCACAATAGTTCAGATTTTGCTCAAAATACAATTACTTTGGTTCTTTCTTGGATTTGGCCCATACTAGTTTTTAAGACCTAGATATTAAATATTAAAACAAAAGCCTATATGGATCAACTATGAAACATTGGTGACTGGAATGGGCTTTATTGGTGACAATTGATTCATTTTGGGCTTAAGAGTACAATTGAAAAGAGTGATTTTGGAGATATTTAGAGGACAATGGTAAAGAGAACAGTAAAATATGAAATTTTATGACAAAAAGTCTAATCAAAAGACCTTTGAATGTTTCTTTTACTATGAAATAATATTTCCTGACCCAAAGACATCAAATGAATTAATTACAAAATTGGAATCTAAAGCAGAAGGAGGAATTAATATGTCAGAGAATACGAACAAAGATGCATTTATTGCTACTTGTACTCTTCTTCTTCTTCCCTAATTACAATGCTACCCCTACCCTATTTACTCTTTCTTCCTTAGATACTTTTGAATTAATTATAGATTTTATTTCAAATGGCTCACTAATTATGGATAGAGTTTGTATTATTTATTGTACAATATTAGTTTATATTAATAACATTATACAACTTTATATCTCTACGTATTTGCAGGTAATTTTTGGTCTATTAGCATATAATAAATTCATTAAAACAGACATGCTTATACATTTAGGGATCGAGTTCTATTAACTATATTATATATTTCTATTGACTACGTTTTGTAAAAACTTAGCTAATGGACCAATAAATTGTAACCCAATATTAACAACAACAAAAATATCTACGTGTTTGAATTGTATTCAAAATAAGAAAAAAATACATGTAACAAATCATTAATTCTTAGATTTTTAACGGTACATTCTTATTGATGAGTAAATAATTTAAAAAACATATAAATTATTAGTTCTTAGCATTTTTAGGGTAAGTTTTGAAAGAAGGGGATATTTTTGTAAGGGAAGTGTTCCATCCGTTTTAATTTAGTTGTCATATAGAGTTTGACACACATATTAAAAAAATAAATGAATGTTGTATTATGCATTTATTTGATTATTAGAATTCTAAACCATTTAATATTTTATTCATTTAATTAAGGAAAAATGAAATAATATTTATATCAAAAATTACATTGGAAAATGAGAATGACAATTAAAATGAAACAAAAAATTTAACCTAAAATGACAAGTAATATGAAATGGAGGGAGTATTTCAGATAGAACACTTATGATTTAAACTTTTAAAGTTTTTGTCTTCCAAAATAAAATGTTTTAACCTAAATTTTCTTAATTCTAATTTTTAATATGACTCTATTTGTCAAAAAGATCATCCAAAACTTTTTTATGTCAACTTATAATTCTCATAATAGCAGATTTTGGAGTCAATTAGGTGACTTTGAGTCTACAAAAGGTAAGTTCTCGATAACCCTCTAATACTTTAGATAAAAAGACCAATTTTGTAATTAAGAGTTCGAAAAATATAAGATATGAAAAAAACACAAAAATAACTCTTGAGCTGATTGAAATCGTCTAGATATTTCTTTTTAATCTTTTTTATATTTATTGTTATTCCTATATGTTTCATTAAGTTTTATAAAATTTGAATCATTTTACAAATTGTACGTGAAATGTATGAGCAAAACTTAACAAAAACAGGTAGATGTAACAATAAACATAACATAGATCACGTTTCAGATTATTCTAAAACAATACAATCAATTTGAAAGTGTTAGAGTTAGAAAAAACAATTTAAGTTAAATATTTATAGGATAATGAAATACTTTCAAGGTTTAAGTTATGTATGACTTCAATTTTGAAGTTTTTTTCTTGTCAATAATTAGATTGATAAGTGTTGATCTATAACTTAAAATCCACTCTTACAATCTCTTTTTTAAGCTATTATAATGTAGCGGGCATGAATCAAACCCTAATGCAAAATTATTAGTTGGATTATCTTAATCATCCGACTAAAAGCAACTCGATACTTTTAAAGTTTTTAAATGGAATTCTTCTTTGTATGTGTAAGTGAATAAATAAACTTCAAATTATAAAGAATTGATTTGCGTGATAATAGATGAATACGTATAATTATACACGTAAGAAAATACTAAAAAGGAATGTATAGAGTGGGACAAGGTGAGGATTTGACATTTTGCTATTTGTATTCTAACTTTAAAGCTATAATTAAGACACAAACACAAGTATCGAAGACTGTCTAAAAACAACGTTGAAATTTGGAGCTAAAAGAATCGTCTTCTCCATTTGTCATTCTCATGCACAGTCTACGTTTTTCCCCACGCTTACCTTATTACGCATGCATTTCTCTTTTGTTTCTTATACTTTTGAATTACTCTAATATTCTGACAAAAACAAAAAAAACTAATATATCATATACTCATAAAATGATAGTAATAGTGATTATTTTACAAATTCTCGGATACTAAGGTTTGATTTTTCTCCGATGCAAAGGAAAAGTAAATGAAATTTTGGAATATGAGTTTTGGCTATGGATTGAATCTTATTGATCTAATTATAGTAAATTGATATAAAAAAATGTAACTAACAATAACTAATTTTTCTTGACTTTTAATTTATTATGTGGTTTTGTAAATATTAAATTCAAACAATAAAAGACTTTGAGAGTTATTTCAAAGTTTTAATAAGTTATAATATTTTCTAAATTTGATTTTATTGTTTTAAAAGTTTAATTTAATATAATTTTATGTTTACTGAAACAATAAATAAACACTAATAAAGTGTTATAGTAGCGGTAAATCTCCAAAGTAGAGGTGTTGAGTTCGATTTTTGTTGGTAATGGTGATGAGAGCCACAATTATGTAGTAGAATCAAAAGTTGGCTTTGAACCTAGGAGAATTATGGCCAAATGTCCAAACAACCTGGTTTTTTAAAAATTATTTTAAAAAATAAATCTTTTATAGGTTTGTATAATCCTTATAACTAGTCATGGGTATAAAAACTGGAACCAAAATATAAAGAACCGAACCGAATCAGAACCGACTAACTAACCGAACAGTTTCAAAATTCAAGAACCAAAAGAACCGGAACCGAATAGATATGGAACCGAGAACCGAATGGGTACCCGAAAGAAACGAAACATAATTATATATTTCAAAATAATTATTTATATAGAACTTACTAGTCTAAATATCCAAAATTATAATTATAAATCCAAATTTATTAGTTTATTTGAACCACAACTACTTTAAAAAATTAAAAGATTCAATTTATATAATTAATTTATGGTTTTTTTTAATGATTTTATTGATTTTTTAAAAAGAAATTAGATAGAAATATCATAACGGAAACCAAAGTGAATTTGAATAGGTACCTATTGGTTACTTCGAATTTAGAACCAAAAGAACCGGAACTGAAATTTGATAAGTACCCATTGGTTACCATTTTTTCAGAACCAAAAATCGAAAGAACCAAACCAAACCAAACTAAAGCAAAGAACCGAAAGCCTAGGACTAATTATAACCTTCCAATTAGTATGATACAAACCTTTGAAGTTTTTTTTTTATTGGATTTCTTCTCAACACGTTTCCAACTCATATTTGCTTCCCTAATGTTTTCAAGAAAACTCGATTTTATGTTTTTGCATACCCACTTCTAATTGCATGCAGCTTAGCTAAATTCCCTAAATACATGTTATTTTTTTTTCTTCCCTCAGTTTATATACATAGAGATTCAAGGAGATTTTTAATATGGTTTTCTTGGACAACAGGAAACTAACAAAAATGTTGCAGCATATGTCGCGGCCACTCTACAATCAGTTTATTCTTTCGTTTTTTTTTTGTCAACGACATATTATATTGATATTGGTAAACAGAAAGTTGTTACAAAAAGATTAATTAAAAGCTGTCTCTCTAACATTATGAGCAAAAACATCAGCTTTATGATATATATTCTTTCGTTTTTTTAAAAGAAAATTGTATATATTGAGTTGGTTATGTAACAAAGATAATAAATATACTATGACCTTTATACATCAACATAACAAAATAATAATAAATGCAGCAGTACGGTCCAAATAGTTAGTTCTTTATGCTATATTCATTTATGTAAATTTGAAATCGAAGATACCCACAAGCTAGAGAGATATCCTTTGTATATTTAAATAAAATAATTTAAATCTTTTATTTGCCTTTTTTGATCTCAAATATTACTCCTGACAGGATCGTAATTATAATCGAATAATATTTCAAATTTCTATAATTATATAAACAAATAGAGACAGATAGATATTGGTTGACAAAAGGAAAGACTTTTTATTGTCGCAGAAAGGAGTTCTTCAAAAAGTAGCTTTTTCTTTGTCCCCTATTTCTAGAATAATATAGTCAAGGTGATTGTTAATTTTATTTTTCTGTTAAAAAGATTGTTAAAATTTTGATGTAGATTTGCTGAAACTACCTTATTTATCTTTGTGTAATTAACTCTCAATTTTAATAAATTAAATATGGGATATTGTAAACTTTTAGATGTTACTACTTTACCAATATACATACTAGGATTATATCCATACTATAACATCGGATTTAATTATTTTTTTCAACTCATTTCGTGTGATTTAGATTTTAGATATATGTTGATAATTTAAATACTGTTATCGAGATATCCTTTTCGAGATCCAAAAAATCAACCCAACTTAGAAGAACTGAACCCAAACATAATCCGATAAAATATCTCAGAAGGGTCATAAATCTCTATATTTAAAAACTCAAATCCAAACCGGGACTAAATCAATAACCAAATTTTGAGAGTTTTACTATTATTATTATTTTAAAATTTGATTTTTTATATAAAATACCCGAATCGAACTTGATCTATATTGAATCGAATTCTATTCGGACAATTAAAATATTTGATTAAGTCTTAAATCAAAACAACAATAATACCGAATTAGAGCAACCAAACCCGACAAAATATCAGAAATGAGTTCTAAATCTATATACCAAAAAACTGAATCCAAACCCGAACCAAAAACGAATCAAGAACCAAATTTATAGCCGATATAATTTTATTAAATTTTATTTTTCCGTGAGTTTTTCCTATTGAGCCTACTGAAAATAAGATTACAATCAATAAATCTTAAAAATGAGTCGTGTACCACAGCGACCAAACAAAAAAAATGATTTGATTATTGGGATTTGCGATCCCAGGTAAGATCGGTTCAGGATCATGGGATTTTTTATTGGCATTGAAAACACATCACATTATGACAGGGTAACGTTTCACAGTTTAATTTCAAACCCCGGTTCGAACAGGAGGAGTACGCCATGCTCCGCGATTTCTTATGGGCACAAGCATTATTAGTTTTAAATTTTTAAATAATAGTTTATAACCAAATTCACCTCAGGTCTATATAATTTAAGGGCATTTATGAACCATATGTTAAATTTATCATAAAGTTTATAACATGGTAATAATGAAAGTGTCTTCCGCTTTAATATATAGGATATATATATATATATATAGATATATATATATAAGTCTATAACTTTTTTTGTCAGTCTTACTCAAACAATAATTAGATTGACAAGACTCGATTCATAACCAAAACTCATATTCTAAAATCTCTATTTTTTTTCCTCTTGCATCGGGAAGGAATTGAAGCCTAATGCCTGACAATTTGTAAAGTGACAATTACCACTTTGTCACATGTTTTTTTACAAATCTATAATTAATTGATTATATTTGTGTATAACTAATTAAAAATAGATGATGCAAACATATACTTGCAAATCTATGAATAGAGCATGAAATTAAGAAAAACGTTGAAAGACAATAAATGGTGAATGGTACTATTATTTATTTATTTTGTTTAATAAAAATGAAGAATAATAATATTGGGTAGATCAATAACTCAACCACTCTTCTGACTAACTTTTATAGATAAACCTCTCTTTCTCCTTTTTGATTCTCTTTTCTATTTTTTCCCCATCTATTATCTTTCTGTATACTACTACTATTATTATTTTATTTAATCACTTTTATGATTTGATCGTTTCTTTTTTGACATTAGAACGTTATTCAACATTTACTTTCACTCTTTTTATTGCTTTTCATGGTCACACTGATTATCATCTACCTTGATTTTACCCTTTGATTTGGTCAAACCATCACCAAAACCTAAATAAAGCAGAAAAAAAGAGATCTTATAAAAGGATAAAATATGAGTTTAATAATTTTGCTTAAACAAGTAAAAAACAATGGTAAAATGAAAAATCCATTGACATGTCTCAAAAAGTAAATCCAAATGTATACGTTGAAAAATCTTGAAACTTGAAATATTTTTTTTTCACATTTTGACCAAAAATAAAAACATTTATATAAATACATAAATAAATAAATAAAAAGAAAATGGGACCCAAAAACTCAGAACCCATGTTTAATTTGTCTTGTATAGCTTTGGCTTTCTCTCTACTATTTACTCAATTCTCTTCATAAAAGCCTCTTCCTCTTTACTTATCCCTCTCATCATTCTCTTCTTCATCTCTCTCTCTCTCTTCCTTGATCTCAGCCGGATTCAATGGGGGACAAATTCACAGAGAAAATAAGAGAGTTCTTGATAAAACCCTAATTCAAAAACTTCTCTTTTCTAAGGATTTCAAAGAAGGATTTATCTTTTGAGGGGACTGTTGTCTGGCTCGAGGACTCTTATTCTAAATTCAGTCTCAGATTTAGGGTTTTAGTTCTCCTCGGACCAGGCTTCATTCCCCCCAATTATTACTCCTTCTCAATCCAAAATCAATGAAAAAAACTTCTTCCTTTTATCATCTCTCGATCTAGGGTTTTCACAATGTATACGAAGATCGGTTTGATCTCTAAACTCTTTGTTTGAATCAGTTTTGTTTTGTTATGAGTCTTTGAGATCTTCTAATTTTTATTTTGGACAGATTGGTGTAATGATGAAAGAATCTGACTCATGTGAGAAAAAACATAAAAAGTTTATCATCATTACTAACTTTTTCTTGTTCACTCTTCTTATGATTTTGTAATGATTTGTTTTTATGATGTCAGGACAAGTTATAGAAACTAGATCTATTAATAATGAGGCTTATTTAGTTTCAGATCCTGTAAAAACTAAACTAGATCTGAAGCTAGATCTGAGTCTTTCAATATTATTACTCTATTTATGTTTGTTTTTAGTACAAAACTAATAACTAGCCTAGGGTTTCGTCATTCTATTTAACCATATATAAACTTCATAAATAAATAACTTATAGATTCCAAACATTTTTGTTCTGTTTTTTTTTTCAATGATTCTTATTTTTTTTTATTAACACTAACACTTTGCCTTGAGCAGCTACTTCAAGCATGGAAGATCAAGGGATTTTTATTCTCATTTCACAATATTGTAAATGTAATATTTTTTTTTCTATTTATGAGTTGAATTAATCTTATATTGCCGATTTTTTTAACATAATCTAGTAATATAAATTTACCTTGAAAATGTTTGTTGAGTTAATTTATTAACAAAGAGACAGTTAATAAAACTTGTATGCATGCTACATTGTATGATAAACGAATCAAAGTTTTCAATATTAATTTGTAATAGATTTCTACAGATCCTAATATACAACAATTATATAGCTAGATAATCTATTTTATAACTAATTTGTAACAAACACAGAAGATGAATATTGTCAAAATGATTAGATTGGTTTCTACTTTCTTAGACTTGTTTAGGTGCACTTGACCAATCAAAGAATCAAAACAAATTGTGCTATCAAATAAGAATCCATTAATGGAAAATCTTAACAAAAGCGTTGAAACTTTTAGTTGTTTTGTCTGAATTTATACTTAATAATCAACACTTAAGCTATTGACAAAATTTTACTGTTTTGTTGCACGTTTGGTTTGCAGTGAAAGTGAAACTCTTTGGTTTTCATAACCTCTATGGAAAAGTGAAAATGTACAAAGTGTGTAAGAAGAATGTTTTCTAAAAGAAATACAATAAATTAATCAAAATTGATGAATATTAAAAACTTAAACACCAGTCAAAAAGAATTTGTGAAAGATTTAAAGTAAATGTTTTTAAAAAATAATAATAAGAGAAAAGAAGAAAAATTGCTTTTTGGTTTTCAAAAGTTATCTTTTTCACTAGTGATTGATTACACAAATTACCATGACTTTAACATTTTGTCTTTTTTGACTTTGTTTATGTTAATACAAGTTACTATGTGCTTTATTAACGAAGACTTTGACCTTGTTCTCTTTTTATAACTTCGGTTTCTTTCTAGCTACCTCTATGATTTGATATCAAAATTTTAAATTTTTGTTCCATTGTGAATTATTAACTACATTATGAACAATCTCTGAAGAAATACATCCTCAATATCCATATCTACTAATTAATAAAAAAAATTATATATATTCTTAAACTTTTTCGTTCTGGAAAAATTAAATATTTCTTTCTGCTATACTATGAATCTTATTTTTATTTTTATTTGGAGACATTTCTTACAAATTATTTTGAAACATTGTGGAACTTAATATTTGGGCTTTTAAAATCAAGACAATGGCCTATTTTGGCCCAATGAGTTGGCCTAACTATATTTTGATGATAAATATTCTAATAATCAGAATTCAGAGTAAATTAAAGTTCAATGTAGCCTTTGGTGAAACCAAACGTGTATTCAAACTAATTACTATGGCGAAATGGTTCTGTCAAGTAGTTAAGTATATTATTGATGTTTTTTTATATCAAAGTTTGATTCGGGAAATTGTATAATTTTCGTATAATATTGTTTGTGATTTTAGGAGTTAGTTGATGTTTGAACACATTTAATTGTTGATAAAAAAATTGCAACCAATTCTTTAAGTATGAACTATGAAAATGAAGCAAATTCAGGAGCTATTAATAAAATTCATATAGTCACAAAAGTAAAGTATGACTAAAAAAAATCACGAAAAGCTATAAATATTTAGTATATAATCACAAATTTTTAGAAAAAAAAAACCACAATATACTACCAATTATTTCGTGGCAATATCATGGCGATATGATTTTTTTCCACTTATATTATATAATGAAACTAATAGTTATATTACATGATCAATTATGATGTTTAATTCATATCTATTTGGGCAGACTTAGACCTTTAACCTAATATAAGAAATATACAAATATTTGATTGAATAATTACTCGTCTTGTTCTTGTCCGAACAAGTCAATGACTCATGCATGAGATATATTTTTAAATGCATTGCATACGTGGGCATGTCCTGATAATGTTTAGTGTTTTGACATAACATTATACAATATTGACATGCATTTTTGTTTTTTTAACTTACTATAAATCCGAAGGGTCCAAACAAATCTTTGGAAGAATTACACTGCACGTGTGGATAGACTATTTTTCATATATGAAAATGGATTGAAAGTAAAAATTTATATTCGTATAGGTGTCTAAAACAATGTATTTTTGTTTTGTAAAGCAGGTAAATCAAACTTGCATTACAAAAGAAAAGTTGTATTAATACGTAATATTTCGTCACAATATAAATATATTGTTACAAAGTTGTGACGATTTGTAAATGATTACAATACAAGTGTCAGAAATACATATTAGTAACAGAAATGTTATAATATACTCGTGACAAATAAATTTGTTAACAATTTTATCATAAATTGTTATGGAACAAAATCATTAGGGTTGGGCATAATACCCAAAACCCGAAATCCGACCCGAACTCGATACGAAATACCCGAAAACGAACCGAACCGAAACTTACAAAATACCTGAACGGGTTTTAGATCACAAGAATATTGGTACCCGAACCCGATCGGTAAAACCCAAAACCCGAACGGGTACCCAAAAATACCCAAAATATATTATGTATTTAAAAATAATTATTTATATATATATACATTTAATTACACAAATATAAGAAATTTTAACTATAAATCTATATATATTATTCATTTTAGAATCGAAATAACCAAAAAAACTTAAGAATATACATTTTTAAATTAAATTATGGTTTTTTAAAACTTTTTTTTAGTTTTCTGGAATTTTTTTTATAAAATATTAATTAAAAATACGGATACCCGAACCCGACCCGAACCCGAACCGAACCCGAACCGAAATAAATAATTTTATAAGAACCGATCCCGACCCGAACCCAAAATTAAATACCCAAACCGGACCCGAACCCGCAAAAATACTTGATCTGGTCTTATAAGAGTAAACCCGAAATACCCGAAACCTGAAATACTCGACCTGATCGGGTACAGGTACTCGAATGCCCAGGCCTAAAAATCACAATAATTCGTAACAAATAAAATTCGTAACAAATTAGTATATAAAATATCACAAATTATTAGTAATATTCATAGTCATAATACAATTATCACAAAAGCTCAATTTTTTTGTAGTGTTGAAATGTTTTGCTGTTCCAATCCGTATTTATACTTTTATTCATAAATTATTTTACCGTTGACTTTCTTATATAATTTGCAATATTATAACAAATGTTTTGATAGGCTAACTACACCACCAAAGATGTTTTTTTTTTGGTAGGCAAAAGGAGGCAAGCTTCCACACCAAAGTTGTTAATAGTTTATAGTTTATACACTTCAAAGTAAACTCAAGTAGGTAAGTTATAATGACGATATTCCACGTGTCAGATTTCGTCACATATATATTTTTGTCATATTACTTATTTTATTTATGAGTTGAGAGAATTGGCACTACCAAAATCTTCCACAAATAAAACTAAGAAAATGATTGAGTTGCTTTCAGTTTATTAGTTATGATGATTTAGATAATAATTTGATATCATATTTCAATTTAAACTTGTTACAATATAGTAGCTTAAAAATTGACAAAAAATTGGCACGACCAAAATCTTCCACAAACAAAACTGACAAAATGACCAAGTTGTTTTCAGTTTGGTAGTAAAAATGATTTAACTAATGATTTGATATTATAGTTTGATTTATACCTGCTACAATTTAAAAGTAAATTTTAGATTATGGATCAGATCCTTTTGATCCAATTGCTTACAAAAAAACTAACAAAATGAAAATAATTCGGAAACATAACCAATAAGCTTAAAATCTTCTAGTAAAAACCCCGACAAGATCATAATCCTCTGGAGACAAAACAGAGAAGTTCGTACATAACCCTCATACAACAATTTAAAATAGAGAAAACAAACAAGATTTCTAAAATATTTAAGCAAAATCTACAATTTTTTACAAATTTATTGTTCTTCGTATCACCAAAATTTTCTTGATATCAAAAAAAAGATGATGAAATTAAAACTTCATATATCTTTTTTGTCAACTTAACTCGATTCAAGTATACCAAGATTAGAGTTTGGAAAATCTAGATAACCTCTAACGCTCCAGCTAAACTATTAGATCTTTTCAAATTTTTTATATTTGATGAGTTGTTTTCAAGTGGGTTTCTTTAAGTACAACAAAAGCAATAGGTGTCTCTCCCTAAATTTCCTGTAATATTCTATTTGTTAGCTTTTTGTTTAGCTTATTGTCCTCTCAATTATCCATATTGCAATACTAAAATACAACCAACTAGTCCAACTTTTTTAAAAAGAAAAAAATCTTCTGTTTAAGTCTTTAAATTGACTCAGCATGGCTCATTAAAGCCAAAGTTTGTTACCTCCAAAATGAGCAAAAAATGAACAACTTTATTAAGTCTCTTAAATTCTCTCAACCTCCACTAGTTGTTCCTAAGACTTTCTTCTCTATTTCTTAACCCAAATTTTCTCGGAAAAAACTTAGAATCTTTTCCTTCATAATCACTTTTATGGGTTCAGGAGATAAAACCCTTAAGAGAATTCATTCAATTCGTTTGAATAACATGAAGAAACAAGGGATCAAAGATGTTCCAAAAGGTTGTTTAGCAATCAAAGTTGGATCAAAAGAAGAAGAGAAACAAAGATTTGTTGTTCCTGTTTTTTACTTTAATCATCCATTGTTCATGCAACTCTTAAGAGAAGCTGAAGAAGAGTATGGATTTGAGCAGAAAGGTACCATCACAATTCCTTGCCATGTGGAGGTTTTTCGATATGTTCAAGACATGATTAACAGAGATAAATCTGTTAATTATCAGAGTAATCATCATGTTCACCGTCCTAATCATAGCCCTAATCATCTTGTTGGTTGTTTTAGAGCTTAATGATGATGATTCTCAAGTCAAAGTTGTATAAAATTTTCTTTTTAGCCTTTTATCTTTGTTTTTTTTTTCTCTTTTCTTTTTTTGTTTTTAAGGGTTTGATTCTTGTGGAGTTGTGGAGCCAAAAAACGGCCTAACCCACAAGATTATGAGTAGAAGTTGAAGTGGTCTTTGGAGATAATAATATAAATAAATGTGAAATTATAAATTGTTTGGTTTATAAATTATATTCTGATTAAGTCGACGTCTGTTGATTTTTCCACCAAAATTTCTGACTCCAAAAAAATTGTATTCTTTCTGTTTTATAATATGTGTTATTTTAGTATATTTTTAAGGAAACAAATTAAAGTTCTATTATACCTCTAAAAACTATAGTTGATTATGGACATTTTTATTATTATTAGTTAATAACAAAGTTAAATTAAATAATTTATGCTAAAAGTTATATCGTAAATTTATAACGATACTTATTTTGAAGCAATATTATCTTACGTGATATGTGATATTGTTTTAAGATTAGAGATGATTATGAATTATGGATCAGAGATATTTGACAAGATAATATGTTTATTTGGATTGATTGATAATTGTAGATGGAGATGGCAAACATGTTTTTGGCAATTTTGAGTTTGATATTTTTGTTATGAGACATATAAATTTGAAAACGTGGGAAACAAAAAGAAGAAAAAGATTGCAAAATCCTTTAATATAAAAAAATAAAAAGATTCTCTACATGTATTTCAAATTAAAAATGTTTCTTTTTGGCACAAAAAGTGACACAATCGCATTAAAAAAGTTTGACTCGAAAGATCAAATCTATTTGTCAAATGACTTAGTAACTTTATTTGGTGATTTAGGATTTTCCAAGTTTTATAAGAGGAATTTGGATTACTTTTCTAAAATGGTATAACTTACAGATAATTTTTCACTTTTGAATATATATTAAAACATTGAAAATATGAATCTATATCCATGTATGAGTGACTAGAAAAATGTATTTTAGTTACCATAACAAAATAATCGAATATACAAATTTTAAAGTTCTAAGTTTACCTTACTGCTAGTGACCTTTGGTGGTAAGTTCACTAAAAGCAGACACACTTGCATATCTCATAATCGAGTTCCATCACCTACATTATATAAAAACTTGGCTAAAAGATTAACCAGTTATATCCCAATATTGACAAAAAACGTTTACTCTATTAATTAACCACAAATTTCTTACCAAAACCTAATAGTCATTTAATCTCACCATTCTACAATAGGAAAAATGTTCAAAACTTAGTATCAATTTGTAAACATAAACAGAACCCTATAATTCATCCACATGTTTTCACCTTAAAAACAGCTCTATAAAATCACCTAAACTAATTTCTTTACTTTCATAAACGTTTTTGGAGGAAGTGAAAAATGAATACAAAATCGACAAAAATAGATGGTTTACACATGTCTTCTACTTGGAGTCTTAAGTCTAAACCCTCATGCATTAATTTCAAATATCAAAACCTTTAAGAAAATTGTATATTAACCATTAATTTAACCAACCACTAGGCACGAAAACTCAAGAAAGTCCAAGAAGGTGCTTTGATTTTGTTTCACTTTCTTAATTTTATAAATACTTTATTGTGATATTTCTGCAATAATGAAAATATTTTCGTGTTCTTTATATCAAAGTATTAAATAAAAAGTAATAAAAATTTGATTCCCAAATTTCCGTAAGCAAAAGAGTACGAATACGAATCCACTCAAACTAAAATGATCTTATATCACTCATGACATGTAACAAGTGGCCATGATTTAATTGTCGGTCGAGTGTGTCGCCACTAGTGGAATACCCTTTATTCCTTTTTTTATACAATATACATATTTTTTCTAATATGGGGGCGAAAAGTATATTCTAGTTGTTTATCGTCTTTGCATACTAAGTTTAAAGCGATCCTTTTGAACCATAAAATCTTTTCTGGTTTTGTAGATTATAGAAATTCAATGTACTACTCATTATGAAAAGATCGTAAAGATGAAGAATAACCAGCTTTTTTGCAGTATTTGGACGAATATAACAGACTTATAAAATCTTTTACCAAATTTTTTCTCCATCGAATTCGGAATTCTCAACAGAAAAGTGGATTAACTGGCCTGTAGTGTTTGCTGTTTATCAAAAATTTATTATTTTATAAGCAATTTGCCATTTTTTGGGTTTCAAGTTAATATAATATATATATATATATATATGTTAAAAAAAATAGAATTCATATATTATTTTTTGGTGAAGTCATTTGACCATGAAAGTTTTCATTATTTACTTCATCAAACAGTTTACGTGAGAAAAAAGAAAGTGATGGTGTAATTAAGAGAACATTAGAAGATAATCAAAGTTTTGGTCAAAATATTTGTGTTATAAGCTACACTTTACTTTCAAGAAGAGATTAAGTGACATTACTTCACTTTCATAATTTCCATGTACTACAAAACCGAACATTAAACAACATTATTAAAAAAAATCATATTTCCTCTGTTCTAAATTATATGATGTTTTAATGTTTTGTATTTAGATTCAATTCTAATTAAAAATATTACTTTAATTCTAGATAATAACTCTTTAACCAATTATAAATTAATCTGCCAAATCCAAATAGTCAAAATAGATAAAGATATAATATATCTTTTACATTAGAAAAGGAACACTTTTATTTTGACCATATAATATAAATTAATCTAAAATTCATAAGTATTCTTAATTCTAGTTTGTTATAAATTTATATATACAAATTCAAATTAATAAATATTTAATAGAAAAAATATAAAAAGGTAAAATATATCAATTACAAATTTGGTTATTGATTCCGTTTCAGTTTAAGTTTGGATTTTGATTTGACTTTTTGAGTTCATAAATTTAGGACACATTTTGGTATTTTTGTCAAGTTTAATTAATTTAATTTAGTATTTTGATTATTTAATATAAGACATATTCAAATATATTTATTTTTTGGATAGAATTTGATTCGATACAGATTAAATTCGCGTTAGAGTGTTTTTATATACAAATTCAAAATTTAAAAAGATTTAATAATAAACTGTAAAAATTAGTTCTTGATTGGTTTTAGATTGGGTCTGGATTCACTTTTTCAAATATATAGGCTTATGACCCATAAAATATTTTATCGGGTTTGGTTTGGATTAGGGTCATCTAACTCGAATTGATTTCTGTTCGGATTTTGAGTCATCAAAATTACATTTCGAAAACAATATTTAAAATATCAATACAAATATAAAAATCAACTAAAAACAAATTGTAAAAACAATTAACGTAGATTGAATTCTAATTTTACATTAAAAGTGGAAAGAAAAATCAAATAATTAGGAACAAACTCTAAAACATAGGCCGTATTTATTTGTTAGACAAAAACAAAGGTGATCTGTCAATCGATATTCGTGACACGAACTAAGGCATTAAATGGACCTATACTCTCACTACCCATTTATCTATCGTTGTTGATCTATTAACAAAATGGGCCTGGCCCATCCATTTTGCAACCCCTAAAATGTCAAAGGAAAAATATTGATGCCAAGAAATCAAAAGTTTCATATAATTGGTACACATCTAAATGTGATCAGCTTTGGTGGGTAGGTTAATTAGCTATGATTAGGCACTTGGTGCATCTTAATCCAAGTTTGGTGGAGTGATTAATTGGGTGATTAATCTAATTTTATAATGATGAAACAAGCTAATTATTCAACAAAAATAATTACCAACTAAATATCTTAATTACCTAACAGAAATTAATAGTTTTTTTTATTAATAATTGGATCGGCAAAAATCTGATTCATAATTATATTTCTCTCAAATCGAATTCAGTTTTAACTAAAAAATAAAATGTAGTTGATATAATTAATGACAAAAGTTAATATTGAGGAATTAATTTTCATTATCCAACTTTTGTCTCCCTTACATAATAATCAACTTTTGTTAGAGAAAAGGTTTTATAAATGTAATAAAAAGACACTTTTTACAGACAAAAATAACTTTTTTATTTTCTGTAATGATCTTACATAACCACTATAATTAATACAAATCTGACTTTTTTCCTTTAATTTTTCAACTTTCAACAACTATATATATTTATATGGTATGATTATTATTATATCTTTTTACACAAATTGTTTTTTCTGTATGTCAATATCTCTCCTTCATTTTAGTTATCACTACCATTCGACACGTGTCACAATGACGTCATCGTTCTCCCGAAATCTGCATCGTTCCATAAATCCATCTCCGATGTTATATAATCCGGAATTAAACCGGTATTGTAATAACCGGACCGGTTTATTCCATGGATTGGAAATTCTAATGGTTCATTACCGGTTGGGATTAAAAACGAGTTGGGCCCATTTAATTGCGATGCAACAAGCCTATCCAAAGTGGTCCAGCTAGTGGGATCCACAACTTTGCTGACGTGGCAGTTGTTGACTTGGTTAGGAAAATTCGCAAAAGGGTCCAAAGTTATCTCTTCTTTACAAGATTGCCCCATAACTTCTAGAAATTGCTCGATAGTCCCCTCATTAAACGACGACGTTTTTACCGATCTCACCGGACTGCTAATTACGGTTTTGCAAAGACTCTTCTTCTTGAAAACTCTACACACAACCCAAGCTTCATTACTTCCTATGACATCAGATGTGTCCATAGTGACGTCATCATCATGGCTTGAACAAATTTGTACAGTCTCATCGAGTCTATATTCATGCATGATCCAATCCGACTTTTGACCATGTGGTGCACGACCTTTGTAAAAGACTAGAGTCTTTCGCATTCCGATTCTATCACCATTGGTGTATATGATCTTGTCACGTCCTGTAGCTTTCCAAAATCCAGCCATGGTTGCTCGATTGGTTCTAGTTCCCATTGGATACTTTTTGTCTTTATGGCTAAAGAAATACCAATCGTTTTGTGGAGTTGTTCCAATCTTACACATCTCTACATAACCAAACAAGAGTTAAATTAGATTTTTGTAAGGTTCATAAATAATGATCAAAAGAATCGATCTAAGCACTTAACAAAAGAACCAAACTAAACCAACAGTTCAAATAACAATTTAAGAAAAAACTTTGAAAGTAAAATCTAAAACTTTAAAAAAATGTGACCATAAAGTCGAGATAAACTCTTTTTCCTAAATCCAAAAGAGATTCCGTATTAAGAAGATGAAAAAACCGAACCATTGAACTTCATGATACAATTATCATTTAGACTAGGAAAACTTCACTGATTAGTCATAAAATTTACGAACTCAGATTCTACTCAGTAACTCACAAAGAAAACGATGGACTTAAGTTTGCAAAGAAAGAAGAATAAGAGAAGAAGCCTACAAATTGTAAAAGATGAAAAGATAAAATCAACAATTGGATCAAAAATCCGATTCATAATCCAAACCCTAATTATACGTTTTATTAAGAATCACGAAAAATCATAATATATGCTCTCCATAAGATAAGTAAATGATCAATGAATTACCTTGAATATCCCAAGGCTCAAGCTTATTGAGATCAACGTCACGAATAACATCGAGATCAATTGTGAGGTTAGAGATTTTCTTGCGAAGATAATATTGCAAGAGCTCTTCTTCTGTCGGATGAAACCTAAAACCAGGAGGAACTTGTGACTGTCCATTTACTGATATGTTCATTATTAAACTTTGTAGTAAAAGAAGAAAGGAATATGTATAAGATTGGTGTTTATAACTAACCAATGTGTGTCTATTTATATCTGTCTATTTTTTGACATAAACTGGCAAAATAATAATAATAATAATAATAATATATATACACATGCATGAGGAAATGCATGTTTTTCTGTCTTCAATTTAAAATTATATTTGTAATAATTTTTCCTATTAAAACTAGGTTATTTTATAATGTTTGTATTTGGTGTTTTTATGGTGGTTCATTACAAGTTGTCTTAAGCCGTCACTAAGTACAAATCACCGTATGATCCTCGATAAATACTTTAAAATGTGTGTAATATTCCCCAAATCATCATTATTGTTTTCTATTTATTATTCTCTCATAACGTTTCATTATAGTTTTCACACTGTTTTTTTTATACAAGATCCAATTTATATTCAGATTTCTCCTAAATTTTTAATAAGACTAACACAATTTTTTTGTATAGACTCGAATCTGAGGAAGAGAAATGTGTCATTTAACCGTATATTTCTCTTGTATGCATATTCAAAAATTCTATCTAGTTTTTCTAAAAAAAATTATATTTTTCTTATTTCAGTAAAATTTACCCATTGTATATTCGAATTATACGGAAATATCACTATTTTTAAACTATAATAATGATCAAAATCATCACACCAAAAAAAAAAAAAATTTAACATCAAAATCATTTGGTGTTTTGAATGTGGGACCAGGGCACGTAGCTATTGGGTAAAAGTAGGGTCCACATGTCAACTATAATGTAGGAAGCAAGCCCACATCGCTACTATGACCTTCGACCTTAAAAATCTCTATGGACAAGACAATATTACTCATTTAAAAAATAATAATAATAATGATAATTGATACTATTATAATATGTAAAAATATAAATTTGAATGAAGGTGGACTTTAATCTAGTACCATTTCATCTAGTATAGGTGGTAAGTCTACTGAAAGTAGACGTACTTGCAAATCCAGGGATCGAGTCTCACCACTTATATTATATAAGAACTTGGTTAATAGACCGGTCAGTTTTGGCTCAATGTTGACAAAAAGAAATAGAATAAAGGTTATGGCAAAAAATATAAAAAGAGCGATGTGATCATGAAGACTTCATGTTATACATTATTGTGTTATATACAAGTATACAACATTACTTCATGTTATATGTAGTTTAGTTTAAAATATGAAAACTTGTCGATGTTGATTAAATAATTTTAAAAGCGTCAGTGTAGAAAGTGATGATGATACCCTCGACTCGTTTGAGGTTTGCCCTGATGGAGTTTTCGGAGTTCTTGGTGGTTAGCTCAACCGGGAAGTCTTCTGATATTGGCAATACAAAAACGAGACTCATTATTTTCAGAGAAAATTGGACTATAGTTTTTAAGTCATCGTCTTTATTTTCGAGTTGTGTGGGGAATTCTTTAGATGATACCTAGACTTGATTCATTGTTGGTCTTAGTTTTATCATTGAATTGTCATCATTTCATCTTCGGTGTAATGTAGGATTGAACACATTCATTGTTCTCATTGAGATCTAATGTTGTACTCGGACCTTTGCTACAAGAAATCTTTTGTATTGATACATAATATTTTGTCATAATATAAAGATATTGTTACGAAATTGTGACGATTTGTAAATAAGTACAATATAAGTGTCACAACTGCATATTGGTAACAAAAACGTCACAATACACTTGTGACGAAAATATCTAGTAACTATTTTATGGCAAATTATTATGGAATAGAATCACAATGATTCGTATCAAATAAAATTAGTAACAAAATTGTATATAAAACGTCACAAATTATTACAAATATTCATAGTTATGACACAATAACTCAAATTTTTTGTAGTGTTTAATTTTTCAAAATCAATATAATCTATTTTAGATGTGAGAAAATAGAATACCAACATAATAAAATGCAAAAAGAGATTAAGATCTTTTCACAACCTTTTCATGGATATTAATTAGAAGATGGAGACAAAACATTAAAGAGATTAAGATCTGTTTCAAGCAGCTAAAGTTCGTAGGACATATGTCATATAATGTGATATAATGTGCATGTGGTTCATTGGAATTATCTCAGTTCGTATAATGTGCATTTGGTTCATTGAAACTAATCATAAAGTTAACATATCTTGTCTTCAAGTATATTTACCCTAAATTTTAATATAATCGAATTTATTTAAGTAAGTACATACGTACGTTGTAGATTTTGTGGGGACCAATTTACAAACTGTTAAATTATTTTCTGATTTCGTTTTTACACTCATCAAATTTCTTATATGGCCATGTGCTATATAGAATAAAACATTCGCCATTATTATGCTAAATGTTGGATTTAACGATTCTGAAATGATTGTTGTTTAAACATGGTTTTGATTTGAGTTCGTATTTTCTGAGATGTTTTTTTATAGATTATCCAGTGGCTGCTCAAACTTATAATGACACCATGTGATCGATACAGAATAACATAGGTCTTTTTTTAATGAAGCTAACTTAATATAAACGATCATATGGTTTTTTTTGTCATCACTTAACTACAATTGGTCGGTCTATTATCCAAGTATTTACATAATGTAGACAATAGAATTCGATTCTATATATAGTAAACCAATATAATTTTTTAATGATCGATATGATTATGGAGTTAAAACTATAGTTAATTATGTTTAAATATAATAAAAAACAATAAAATTAACGATGTTAACTAAGTTTTTAAATTTAATTTTCTTACGTTGTGAAACATTTTATATATATTGTTGAGGACATGTGGTTTAGAGTAGTGGTCACTTTTTAACTTTTTAAGTACTAAAGTTTGATTTCTTCCCGATACAAATAGATAAAAATGAGTTTTATGGTGTGATTTTGACTATGAATTGAGTCTTATTGATCTATCTAAATTATTGTTTGAGAAAAAAGAGAAAAGTTGAAAACAAAAACATTTAATATATATTTACTCTTCGGTTAAATCATATGCTAAGAGTTTCTTTTTTTTTTCTTTTCTTTAAGTCTCTCCTTTAATTTTTACGTTACAAAAATTTGGTTTTTATAAAGATACATATATCATAGATCAAATCTTTAATTGGTCAAACTATATTAATATAATCAATGTCGGCATCTGATGAACATATACCTGGTGGTTGGAAGTAAATCAAAAAGGAAATTAATTAGTGACCAGAAAACAAAATTATCAAGTTAAATATGTTTTCAAATAGTCAATTTTCTAGAAGATTGAAGAAAGTTTGCATGGGAAGCAATCTTAAGTACGTATAATCGTCAAAATTTAATTAACCTCAATGGAGTGATTTCATATGACTATACTCGTAGGCAAAATATGTTTTGTAATCTTTATATATATATATATATATATGTTTAACATTACCTCCTTTTTTTGTAAGTTTATATATATATATATATATATATATATGTCAAGTAAATGAAAGTCCATTTGACACATACATATTATATTGAATATCTACATTTGGGTTAATCGGTTCTATATTTATTTTTTCCTCGAATATCTACATTTGAAAGGACCTAGATCTCCGATATCATATTAATGATGATTTTATGTTATCTAATAAATATAGAACCGATTAACCCAAAAACAGTGCAATATAATTTTCGAGCAAAAATTATACCCAAACTCATATGAATTTATGCTCTAAAGGTTATCACTGATTTACACTATTTCTTAAATAAAAAGTTTTCTTTTTAGTATTATATCATACTATACTATGATTTAACTCTAAGATTTGTAAAGTAGTCAGTAGCGGTCCATAAGAAACACCGATTTATTAACTATTTTTGATTTATACCGTCAAAAATCGATATGTTTCTTTGTAGTGGAAGAAGTTACTATAAACCAAAAACCATTTACCTAACATAAAGAATTGTAAGTCATACTATAGTTTGTTACAGATTAATAATGAAACTTTTGAATTCTTTTAAGGGTGATTTACTCAAATGGTTTGTATTATATGGGATATTATTCAA